>PVKA01036589.1:0-21679 GCA_004027165.1 Ctenomys sociabilis
GCGCGCCACCACGCCCAGATTGCATTGCCAGCTCAGCGCACCTGAAGGCGGGGCCGACGCGGCTGGGGGGAACCAAGGATCGAACACTGGTTCCTGTGCTTATCTAAGCAAGCGCTTAGTCCGCTGAGCTATACTGCCGGCCCTTCTTGTTGTTTTTAAGAGATCCTTTCTCACCTTTTCACTAGCTGCTCTGGCATCTTCAACATCTGAAACTCTGTCTTCGCTTTCACTCAGACGATTTTGTAGACTTGTGATTGATATTTTTAGTTCTTCTATATCTCTTTGACTGTGTTTCATGTGTTCTATTTCTTTTCTGTATTGCTCATTCAAGGAATCCATCATATTTCTGATCTCCTCAATTTTCTGTCCATGTCTTATTTACAGGTAGGTATTAATTCTTTTTGTGCTGTGTTTCTTCCAAGTTGGGTTTCCTTTGTATATTTTTGGGCTTGTTTCTGTATTTCAGATGCTATGGCTTCCAAAAGTTCTTTTTTGATTTCAGACCTTATTTCTGCTTTGAGTTCCTCATGATCTTTCTGCTGTTGTTTCTTTGCTTCAGATGCTGTTAATTTATGTATATCAGCTGGAATAGTGCTCTCTGCACTTGTTCTGGGTGAGCACAATTTTTCTACCCAATGTTTCTAGAATTCATTCTTTATTTCAGATACTATGTATTCAGATATTTCTTTTTTAATTTGAGGAATTACTTCTCATCTGATTTCCTCTATACCTTTCTGCTGTTGTTCCTTTGCTGCTGTATCTGTTAATTCATTCATTGCAGCTGAGCTAGTGTCCTCTGTCCTTCCTGATGGACTCGAGGTCTGGGATTGCATTTTTCCCCTTCTCTTTGTCATTTTGTAAAACACTGACCTTTGACCTTTGGTGTAGAGCTTTGGTGCAGCTATAACCTTAGCTTGTTATGAGATTCAGGTGCCAGTCTATTAAGTTTGAGATTTTCCAGTTATGCTTATCCTGGATCTAGCTGTTGTGTTCAGTTCCTTTTTTGCTGCAGCTCCCTGGTTCCCCTCTGTTGGTTCCCAGTTCAGACGAGCACGAACCGAACTGGGATGTAGAGCAAGTAATGAAACTTCCCCGTCTTAGCTGGCTTTGAGGCGAGGATCCGGAAACTTACCCGCTCAGCCCTCCTGTGTCAGGCAGGTTGTTCCTCAGGTGGGTGGGCCTGGGCTTTGGTGGGTCTGCTGGGCTCACAGAACAATAGTGGATGATCTTATTCACTGAGTAGGCTGTACTGGGTCAGGCAGCCTGTGCTGGGTCCGGGTCTACAGGCTGTAACCCGAGAAGGCTGGGAAAGGTCCCTCCCGTGCAGTGGGCCTGGAGCCCTCACTCACAGGCCAGGCTGTGCTGGGTTTTGGTTTGTGGCATGGGACCGAGGATTGCTGAGAATTGTCCCTCTGGGGTGGCAGGCTTGAAGTTCTCACTCCAGGCCGACCTGCACTGGGTCCGGGGCTGTGGGGTAGGACCAGTAATCACCTGGAAATGTTTCTCTGGCACAGTGTGCCTGGAGCTCTCACCTGGCCAGGGGGGGTGGGGGGGCAGGGAATCCCTGGGAAATATCTCGGCCAGATGGGCCTGGAGTTCTACACTCACTGAACTTTGATGCCCAGAGAATGGGGGAAATTCCCACTCGTTCAGCAAGCTTTAGGGCAGGGGATCCTAGGAGATGCTGGTGAGTGAGTCCTGAGGTTTCAGGCCAGTCACTGGCTTGGAGAGGTTGGGGACAGGGATTCGGGTAGCGTGCATGGGAAGAAACCAATGGTTCTCCCTCAGACCCACCACACTCTCACTGATCTGGAAAGCCTGGTGAGTCGTGCAAATTCCCACTCACTGGGAGAGCTTGGGGTGGGATCCAGGCAGGTCTCTTGGGCTGAGAGGGCGTGGGCAGGATTGAAGAGGCTGCTGGAGTTGGCTGCACTGTCTCAGGCCCGTCTCTCCGAATTTGGCTTTTTTATTATTAATTTTTAAATCTTTCTTTCTTTCTTTCTTTCTTTCTTTCTTTCTTTCTTTCTTTCTTTCTTTCTTTCTTTCTTTCTTTCTTTCTTTCTTTCTTTCTTTCTTTCTTGGCTATAGGATCTTGTTTCATAGCTCAGACTCATAGTGATCCTCCTGTCTCTGTCTCCCCAGCACTGGGATTACAGGCATGTGGGACAACACAGTATGTGGTATGGAACCTTGGTACTTGTATTTGCCAGGCAGGTGCTTAATCCACTGAGCTATCTCACCAGCCCCTGAGTTAGGATTTTATACATTTAGCATGTAGTTATAAAGAGTTTGTGCTGCTGAGTTGTCATTTTTCCTTTTCATTGCTATTCGTTTATTGAAAGGAACAGTTAATGCTTGAAGTTTTTTTCTTCTTTTTAATTATTTTGACCAACTTTGAATGCCTATATCTGGTAATCTGAACAACTGATTTGAAGACATAACACATTGTTGAATTCTTATTATTTTGTTTAGTGAAATTTTGTAGTTTCTTTCTTGTTTACTATTTTTTATTATTCCTTTTTTATGTATTTGTTGTGGGATCTACGGGTGTACAGTGTCTCATTTCACAGATTAGACTTGTAGTGATTCTTCTGTTTTCAGTCTCCCAAGCACAACAACTAAGGTGCATGCCACCATGCCCAGTTTCAATTGTGGTCTCAGTGTGCCTCACAGGTGGGGCTGGCATCGCATGCCAAGGATCAAACCCTGGCCTCTGCATTCTATCTAAGCAGACACTTTAGTCTGTGAGCTATCTTGCTGGCCCTATTTTTTATTCTCTTAAAAAAAATAAAAAGAAAATCAAAATAGTTTTTGCTGTGTCACTCATCAAATAGAGCATTTTGTCATTTTGTTTGTTTTACTGTGTGTTTATTTACTGTTCTTTGTGTAGCAGATTGTTCACTGGTGGTCAACTTGTTACACCAGCTGAATTGAACTAGCATGTGCTGTGTGTGGGAGGCCCCCTGAGCATGGTTGCCAGTAACAGAAGAGGCAGGACTGGAGGAACTTTTGAGAGGCTGTTAGGAAAGCTGTTTGAGGAAGCTGTTGGAGCTATTGAAAGCTGCTGGTTCTCTTGGGCTATTCTGCAGCAACACCTTGTCATGCTGACTTTCCTGATGAGCTTGTCTGTTCTTGTTGGAGAAAGAGCTCAGGACACTGTTGTCACTGAGAATGCTCCAGTATACTTTGCATGATCTCTCATCCTCATGTTGGGCTTCTGGTTCTGGAGTGGAAAATGATACACTATTCAGCCTTCTGGAGAAGCTTGCCATGGTGATGTTTCTGATGGGAACTCAGCTCTCTTCATTGCTGGAGGAATTTGAGACCTCACAATTGCTGAGGATGGCTGTTGTGCCTTGGGCAAAGCTCTGGTACTTACCTTGAGCATTGCTTCCTGGTTTCAGTGCAGATCCCTCAGCCTGCTAGCACAGACCCTTCATCCTGCTGGTGTAGGCTTTTTAGCTTCTGTCCTTTGGGTGCTTCCAGCACAGATGCATAATATGATCCTGTGTCACACTATGTTGTGGGCTCTAGGTCTCTGGTTGGTCATGTGGGAGACATTGTTAGGAACTTGAGGATTTCAGCTGGACTTTTACAGGAGGTTAGTATCCAGGACTTTACTTGAATTCTTTGGTCTTTCATATGTGAACAGATTTCCTGGACTGTTATATATGATTCTTTGGTTAGTGTAAAATAATCTCATAAAATGTGTCCTGTATTATATCATTCACCTTGCAAAAATTCCAAACCATGACACTTTATTTTTATCAGTTTCCTACTTGCACACATTTTGTAGATTTTACTTGTTCTGCAATATGTAGTCAATGATGTCTCTGCTCACTGCCCCCACTCCCTTCTCTTTTAAATGTACAACTGTTTCTTTCATCTTTCCCTTCCAGGATTCATCTTTATCTATCTGTCTCTGTCTCTGTCTCTCTCTCTCTCACTGTCTCTCTCTGTCTCTGTCTCTCTTTCTCTTCCTTTTCCTCTCTCTCTCTCACATTCTTTTTGTTAAGGTTTTTTATTCTGTCTTTAATTCTAATTCTAATTTTAATTATTTACCTTGGATTCTTAGGAACCATTCCTGAGTCTCCATGCCTGAATGTGGAACAATGATGGAGCTGAGGCTGAGCACAACACCTTAAGCTACTGAGGCCTCCACCTTGTGTTGAGGAGCCCCGTGTGGGTGAGGCGCACCACAGACTTTCAAACCTTTGCAGATGACTGACAGTTTATCAAAGCTCACTATGGCTGTTTCATCCTCCATATGTCACTGTAAGTGTGGCCTGGTTTTATTTTTGCCTCAGCAGCCTCTGGCGGCTGTCATGTTGGCCTTTTGATTTTTTCACCTTTGACTACTGTCTCTCCAACTTCTCTGCACATGGAATCTTTCTATGGATTCTGAATCATATCTGCCTTTCTGATGGTAGCCAGACTGGCAATCATCATCAGACTTCATGAGGATGAAATCCACAAGTTTGTAGCCACCATTTATAATCGACTGTTAAAATTTTGCCATTCATCTCACATCCATTTGTAAGTAAACTAAGCAAACTATTTCATGATGTTCCTCAGGCCCCCTTCCCCTTCTCTGTCTGTTTTTCCACCTTTTTGTGTTTCACAATGCTGGGGAACAGTGTCCATAGGCATTCTAGACTGCCACCTACCTGGCCCCTATTTGCTTCCTTGTTTTAGACTGTCGTTAATTTAATAGGCACTCATTTCATGACCTTGGAGATATCCATAAACAATACACAGACTGGCAATCTCATGCACATTCTGCAAAATGTTCTTTTACTCAGTGGTCTGCTTGGGGCTCTCTTCATGTTGGTACAACTGGGTTTAACACACTTTTGCATTTCAATGCCCTACCAGGGGGCTTCCCTTGGTGCTATATCCCTTGCCCTTCATTTATTATTTTAAATTTTGACTGGAAGTCTCACTAGGTTGTTAAGTTGCCCAGACTGGGTTTAAATTTGAGATCCTTCTGCCTCAGCCTCCCAGAGTGTTGGCATTCCAGTTCAGCCCCACTAGGCCCACTGTGTGGTTGGAAGTTTTCTTTCAAATTTTCAAAAGGAATTTCATTCATTCCTCTGATGAGAACAGAAGAGGCTGAAAATGCATGTATGCTGGTCACCTAAGATGAGTGGTCATCTCATGGAAATTGATTGGAATCATTTGTGAGCATGTGACTTGAGAGCCCTGTAGCCTGGAAATTCTGAGTAGCAGAGAAAAGCAGGCTGGAACCTACCCACTAACTCATAGGGCTTTGATCTTTTCATTGAATTGGCTCTGAACTTAGTTCTCTCTTAGACTGTTTGGTGAGGTCATGGGGACTTATCTGGGATGACACCCAGGTCTAGTTGGCCTGATTTCTGCAGTTTCCCTATCATGGAGCCCCTGTGTCTTCTGTGTTCTCACTTGTTACCCTGCTGGAGGATGAAACACCTCTAAGGCTCCAGGAAAGCCAAGAACCAAGAAGGGTGCGCAGGGCAGTAGGAGATGTGGTCAAGCCCCGCAGAGCCCATCTCCTCAGTTCCCCCTATTCTTGCTGCAGCCCACTTGGCCAGAAGGAGCACTGGCCAATCCGCGAGCAGCTCAAGGCAGAGCAGAGTTTAGCCAAGCCCTGCCTAGCCGAGCCAAAGCTGGGAGAGCCAAAGCAGGTAGATCCCTTCTCACAGGCTACCCGCAACTGGCCAACGGAGAGAGGAGTGATATCTGATGAAGGCAGGTGGCCCTGCCTATGGCTCACATGTGGAGTCCAGGTGAGAGGGCAGTGGTCGGGCCCAGGCAACCTTGGTCACGGGCTTCCCCGCCTTTGTGCCCTGGGGGTGGGAACCTTGGCCAAAGACTGACAGCCAGGAAACCAGCTGAGGGCTCCTGCCCTGGAACCCCCATGCGCCTCACGCCAGGGCCCTTCCTGTGTCCCCGACTACAACCCCATGAACCAAGGCACAGTAGTTCCTGAGTTTAGTGATCAGTACAGGGGGCCAGGGAGGTCCCAGGACTGGAGGCAGGCTGGGCCTAGCCCTTGCCTCTGAAGGGTGAAAGAGCGGTTGGGAGCACGCATAATCCTGTCTCTGGCCCCTCTGACCTTCTCTGTCCATGTCTTCTCCCAGTGATTTCCCAGGCAGCCCGGGTCCCAGGTGAACTAAATTTACCCCCAGGAGACAGCTTGATGTAAGCACTGAGCCTTGCCTTCCTTGCCTGTGTCCTCCACCTGACTAGGTCATACTCAACTCCAGGGCCTCTGGATGGGCTGCACTCCAGTGCAGCCCAGAGCTTTTCCTTGTCTAGCTACACCCTGGCTGCCCTGTTTGCAAAGCAAAATGTTTCAGAGCTCTGCCAGCGTGACTCCTTGGGTGCTGTCACCTGGTTCAGGAAAAGTGCCATCTCAGTCCTTGCAGAAATGGAATGGGGTGGGGATGACTCAGTGTCTTCAGCACAGTGGTAGCTTCACTTTCCTAGAGACAGCTTCACCTTCCTCAGCCTGTGGTTTCATTCCCCCTAGTCCTATGGAAGAGCCTCAGCTTTCTCCTCCTGCTAAGAAGAGACACAGCAAGGGGACTTTGTGTCCCCAAGGCTCTTTGTTCTATGGAAGGGATGAACAAAACTTCAGAGTGAGTCCCAGCCATCCTTTCCACATTCCACACACCTTCCTGTAGAGGAAGCAGTCAGAGCCAGCACCTTGCATAAGAATATGAATGACCAACTCTCTGGTTGTCAGTGATAGGGCTTGAGCTTAGTACCCCTGCAGGCAGAGTTACCCTCCTAAGGCATATGGAATTCTCCCTGTGTCCACGTAGGGTGGTGCACTGCCTGCACAATGTGGCTTGATGCCTGTCACAGTGTCCTGACAGTGCTACGAATATGAGGGGATTAGATTGACAGGGCTGCTTGGAGTTTCGGGGATCTGGCTCAAAGAGGTAAATAACATGACCAGGATGAGGGTCACATTGCCTGACCAGAACCTTCATGTTTTATCACTTTCAAGAGTGCTCTTTGACTTTAATCATGACCACAAAGGTGATCAAAAGGTGAGCACAAGGACTGGGATTTGAAACAGTTAAAAACAGTAACAAATGCTAATACATGCAGCTATGAAGACAGGAAGAAAAGCTTAATTCAGAGAAAAATGACAGGGGCGATGTTTAGGCCTAGCAGTGAAAAATAGTAGCCAGAGGACTAGAGGGAGTCATTCTGGCAGAAGATATTGAGGGGACCCTCCAATGTCTTCAGGTTACAAATGCCACCTACAGTTCATCATGAATCTAATAGGTATTTTTTTTTTTTCCTGGTAAACTAACCAATATCTACAGAGTAGGATCAATTATCCTAGAAGACTTAAAACAGTATTTTGTCTTCAGCATTTGTTTCATTTGTCTTTCTCCCTGAAAGATGAAACATAAATGCCTCATGGATGATAAGGCAATGAGCTTATTATTAATTGTAAAGTGCATTACATTTATATATTTATCTGATATCACCTGAAGGTAAGGCTGTCCCAAACAGTTTCTCAAGCTCAACACATTTCTAGAGGTTTTTTTATTTTTTTAATTTTTTTTTATCAAAGACATTTCTAGTGCCAGATGAAATGAAGGTGGTGAAAGAAGCTTTGCTACGCTGGCACATGTACTGAACTTCTCATTTATGTGGATTTTTTTCACGCTTAAAAAAGAGCTACACCAGCTTGGCATGGTGTTGTAAGGATCCCAGGAGGATCACTCCAAGTTTGCGATCACCCTAAAGTTGTTTACCTCATACTTTTACCAGGGAAATTCTGTCTTGTAGTAATACTAACTCAAGTATTAGTTAGTAGAGTCTTTGTTTTCACTTTAATGAGCATAAAGGGTAACGGGAACAGTGGAGTACACCTATAATCCTAGCATTGCAGTATTCACACCTAGCCTGAAAAACTTATGAAGACTGTCTCAAAATGAAAAAAAAGAAAGGGCTAATGGTGTCATTTAGTGTGAAGGTCCCAGGTTCAATCTCCAGTACTTACTGTGTGTACAGGCAATGTCCTGGGGATGCTTCTTAGTTACAGTGACATCATAGAGGGGATCAGTGACATTCTTTTGTTGTCTATCTCTTATTCTCAGATGTCGCAGTACCTAATGTTTCAACGCATAATGCGATACATCAGAAACATTCTGTGAACTAAACTGTAATTGGAAAAAATATATATGATGAAAATATATCTTGTTCTTAAAAGAGCCTTAAAATTTTTGTTCTGAATTCAGATCAAAGGAAGAAAACCCAAATAATGTAAAGCCAACTTTCAATAACTCATTATTGCTATTAACTTTCTATAATTAAGTTTCATAACTATAATAATATTTACTTTTTTGCTAATGGCACTGTGGGACTTGCTTTATGGTTTATTTTGTGTGTTTCAAAAGATAATTAGATTCTGGAGATTGGGGGTGGTGACACAAGCCTATAATCCAGGTACTTGGGAGGCTGAAAATAGGAGGATCACTACATAGTGAACCATATAGACCCTGCACTAGATACATTAAAAAAATTGAGTTTTGGCCAGGGAGATGGCTTAGTAGGTTAAGGACTTGCCTGGCATGTGCAAGGACCTGAGTTCAATACCTGGTTCCAAAAATAAGAAAAATAAAATAAGAAAAAGATAATTAGATTCTGGAACTTCTTTAAAAATAGAATATGGTGTTTTCGTTAGGCTAGACTGGCCATATGAAGCAACCGTGCGAATCCACTTATAATGGAGAGTTACCACAACCTCATTTCAATGGCATTTCGTAGACCTCTCAAATCTTTAGTCATAATTTTGCCTTAAATAAAATGGCACCATGGAAGTTTATGTGTTGTCAATCAAAATAAAACCATGTAGATTTAACATCTTTTTTTAGATTTAACATCTGAACTTAATGTACTATTATACTATGTTCAATTTGCTTATTTTTGTGTATTATAAGCTGTAAGTTTATAAAATGAATTATAAGTAGTGTTGTCCATACTTCTTTTTGGGCTTTTTATTCCCATATTCAACACTCAATCCTAATGTCTTCCTTGTCCACTTTTAATACGAAATGGAGTAAGACTAAGTTGGAAACATGGCCTAGTCATGCACCCATTTATACCATGGTGTCCTGCCTCTTTCCTGTAATGCACACTGACATCAAGCCCTTTGCTTGATGTAATAAGAATATAGAAGAGTTTGTCTACAAACAGATGACCAATATAACCAGAGGTTGGAAACAAAAGATGAGCAAAATCAGATCATTTTACTGAAGAGGAAACCATGGCTCCAAGACTTATGAGACTGGCCCAAAGACATACAGCCAACAAGTGTCCAAATTCACAGGTGGGCCTGAATCTAAAGCCTGTACGTGATCCCCTTTGAAGTCATGAGCACTATTAAAGGTCAAGCCATCTGATAGCCAGATGTTAATAAGTACAATAATGCACTTTTACATTTTTTTTTTTATAAAATAAATACATCACAGGAGAGGGAGCTCCTCTATCTTGAGTGAGCGAGGAACATTGTTAACATTTCTTGAAGGACACTCCACTAGCATAGTTGTGAAGAATATAAACTTATGAAATACAACAATTAAGGGAAGGAGTATTTGCAGGAGCCTACAAAGGAATTTTTAAATTCTTACTTCTAGTTCAAGTGATAAAGGTATTATCAAAGAAGAACACACTTAGGTAAACTGGAGTCAGATGAGAGAGAAAGAGATGGCTGGAATGCCAAGAAAGGAGCTGTAACTGAAGGGTTTTGCACAGAGCTGTTTCAGATTTGTAGGTAGTAATAATAACTAGTAGCAGGAAATGGATGACTTGGGATGGTAATGGGACAGGAAGGAAGGAGACCAAATAGAAGTCCAAGAATAGTTTAGAGAAGACATAGTTGGAGCTCCAGTAGCTCAATCAGTTAACATGTGGTACACATAGATGAGGCATAATAAAAATGGTAATGATGGTGATAACCTAGAAGAATTCACTCTAATAAGACTCAGCAGGGCTGGAGAGATAGCTCAGAGGACTAAGCATCTGCTTAGGCAATCTGAGGGAGAGGGGTTTGATCCCCAGCTTATCAGCCCTCCCCCCAGGCACTCGAGCCCAGCCACTGAGTCTGGGCCTGGTAGTGCTCTTCTGTAATCCCATTGCTGGGGAGGCTGATTCACTTTGACTCCCGTGTGCTTAGTGATAGACACTGTATCAAATATATTAAAAAAAAAAAAAACTCAACGACGAGCCATGCTGGTGCATAGCTGTATTCTTGATAGTCAGAAGGATGAGGCAAGAGAACTTTCTATGTGAGACTGCCCCAGGTACCCAAATAAATATGAACAATAACAGGCAGGGAACCAGAGCAGGATAGAGGACATAGATCAGTGATTCCATAGTAATGAAATGGTAAATAATAGAGAATGGTCCCACAAAGCAATGTGCACAGTGAGAAGATGGAAGACAATCTTAAAAACATAAATATTTGATAAATTGACAATTAATAAGGTGGCTTTTTGAGAAATGATAAAAGGAGCATCAAGAACTGTAAGGGACTTATGAAGCAACTAGTGAATAGTGTAAATCCTCCAATAGGTCTATTAAAACAGGACTGAAGAATCCACTGGATATATCGAAGTACATTAGACATAAACTTCATTTATCTCAAATAAGCATTTTACTATGGGCCTTATTACAGAGGATAGAAGATGACTAGGAAAGTAGAGTTTAAGTATTCTGGTTTTTAATAAATATAGTTTTATTTTTATTTTATTTTTTTGCCATACTGGGGATTGAACTCAGACCCTTGCACTTGCCAGGCAAGTGCTTATTCTACTGAGCCATCTCCCTGGCTAAATATAGTTTTAAAAAGCAGATGATCTTTTACTGGGGAACACTAGAGACATAGGGATGGAATGATAAAGGCCTTCCTTGGTAAGATGAGTAATAGAGACCTAAACATGGCTCATTTGGGAAAAAAGAGAATGGCAGACGGAGGGAACATGCTTGTCACAATCACATCAAAAGCAATAAGCCCAGGGTAGCTACAGTGCAGTGATCATAGGAAGACAGAGGTTAAGAATAGAGAGGTCCTTGGGTATCAAATCACATAGAGATTGAAGAAGAAATTTTTGTTCTCAATTCCAGATGAAGTTTCACCTCTTTGTGATTGCTCATCCCCTCAATAATGCAACAGAAGGTATTATTAGTCTTGAGCAACATTAGAGGCACAGCTATTGTGAGTACAATAGTTCAGTGAATAAAAGCTTGAGTATGTTCAATGACACATTGGAAAACATTTGTAAGTGTGACACATTTTTAGGTCTTCATTCAGGTCACCCATGTGTTCTGCAAATCAGAGCTCATGAAGAGCTTTTTATGGTGTATGGCTGGATGGGTCTGTGGGAGGTAACTTTGTTTGTGGATCCATGGCTGAGTTCCATTAACAGTACATAGTAAGAGCTTATGCATGAGCCCAGCATAAGGATGACCCACAATACACATGCACAATAGGGTGCAGAGTCAGGGAAGCTGAAGCTGAGCTTGGAGGCACAGGCACTTGGGGAGCAATGCCCTGAGAAGCTTTTCTTCCAGCAGTCATCTCCACTTAGAATTTGGGAGTCTCTGTCTTGACTGGTCTCCTCAGGTAGCAGACCTGTTCAGATTAGTTTCTGTGCTTGCTAGAGTAGGAGGAACATTATGGGCCTGTGGAGATAGTTCAGCAGTTTAAGCACCTGCCTAGGCAAGCACAAGGACCCAGGGTTCCATTCCTGATACTACATGCCTCTGAGCCCCACCCTAGGCACACACAGCCAGCCACTAAGATGGGGTGTGTTTGTGTAAGTTTGTAATCCCTGTGCTAGAGAGGCTGAAGCAGGAGGATCACTAAGAATCTGAGCTTCATGAGACCCTATAACAAATACAGTTTAAAAAATGATTGTGGGACATTTGAGCATGTAAAGGACAAAAAACTCTAGCAGTCACTGAAAGAAGACTCTAGAGATCACTTTTGAAAGACGGCCTTTTTCATGACAAACCATCTTCCAATTACACCTTGTAAGAATACTGGTTTTAGATGTATCAGAAGCATTTAAGAAAAATTTCTGACCACAATTAGAAGTTACTATCAAACCAAATGAAGGATAAATTCAATGCACAGTGATTGTGGAACATATATTTCTCTAAAACATAATATTAAACTGAGCCATCTGCTTTACACTACCAAATTCTCTTTGTCTACCTTCAGTGGTTCCTTGTATACACTACTCTGCCTATGCCAAACTCACCCAATCTGGGACCTATTTTCTTTCATGGCCCCAGAACTACCTCCGTCCATCCTAGTTTGTTAGATGCACCTAGGGATTCATCTTTACGTGAAGTTACTGGGGGTGGATGTGTTGTTTTTGCTATTTGGTGTATGAGCCCATCTTAAATTCAACTTTTTTTTTAATCTTTTATGTATTTATTTGGTGCTGGCATGGCATGTGGCTTTGGGCATCAAACTTGGGTCCTTGTGCTTGCCAGGCGGGCACTCAGACCACTGTGATGTCTTTTTAATCCTTATGAGGCCATGTTTTGGGCCCCTTGGGTAATATATTTTCTGTAGAACACATTACATATTGCTAAAGGAGCAAATATTCTTGCACCAGATGACAGATAACCATGCTCAAGCACTGAATACATATTGCTTCATGTTCTGAGCAGGATAGTCACCTTGTTGCAGATTTACTGCAGTTACACATTCTTCAGGATCTGTGTATGCAACATCTCTTGATTATGTTATTACATAAATGTTTTGTAAGAATGGAAACCCGGTGTGTCTTACCCTTTAACTGTGGGACAGTCTTTGTGTAGTCCTCAGATTCTTTTATCCATAGAATTTCAGGAGTTAGGAAGTATAGCCTAAAATCTCTTACATGTTACCTTTTATAAAGTTGCTTGAACCCATCAATGTTTGTTATTTATTTTCTGACCTACTCAGAGCCCTTACTGAAAGTAAAACAAACATAGTAAGTGCTTTTCAGTAATGACTGGTATAACCTTCACCTGCATATCCACGGCATGCTTGGCACAATGCGTCAGCCAGAATGAAAGCATGGCAACCTGGGATATATTTCAGTGGTACATTTCCTGTCCAGAAAACACAAAGTCATCTTGAGTTCAGTTTCCAGTACCAAAAGGAAAAAGGCTGAGCAATTCAGCTTCACCAACTTATAGCACAAGTTCTTTATTCTGGATAAGGTAAAAGAAAGGCAGAACACAGGTATGAGCTGATTCTCTCTTTAGGAGAGTAAAAGTTGTTAATGAGCCACTTCAGTGTCACAAAGTCAGGATTTTAGTAAACCATCCCCCTACACTATTTAACAAATATACTGTATTTTTAATTCTTCTCACCAACTCAATGTGGAATAAAATGAAGAAATCAGTGAAGTTTGGAAAGCATTGATGAGAGAGAAGAGCATTGCATGATGAATTTGTCAGTGATGAACTTCTACATAAGTCCTCTAAACTTGCATGTACATCCCTTCTGCTGTCTAGAAAATAATGAGGAATTACTGATGTCATCAGTTCATTTCCTTTTCAGATTTTGGCAGTGTCTATTGCTTTCACTTCACCCTGACTTCACCAACATTTTTATGCTTTTCTTTTCTTTGAGATGGGGTCTCATTCTGCAGTTCAGGCTGTCTTGAAATCACTATGAAGCCCAGGATATCATGGAACTGAATTCCAAATGGTGCTCTTACTTTAGCTTCCCAAGTGCAGGAATTACAGGAGTGCACCGTCATGCCTGACTAGCAGCTGGCATTATTGTGAGTAGTCACAAATCATTATTATCTGAGCATAAGCTGAGACAGATCATCAAGCTGTTGGAAGGAGAGAAAATACAAAAATCAATACACACTTTGATGTATTCCTACACAGAACTGGTTGCTTCCTCCCATTAGTTGAAAGTCACTCTTGTGGCCAGGGAGATGGCTTAGTGGAATAAGTGTTTCCCTGGCAAGCACAAGGGTCTGAGTTCAATCCCTGGTTCTGGACTGAACCAGAATTGTCACTTTCATGAGTTACTGGTTACCTAGACTCAGATCCAGTGAATGCTGTAGTGATGCTTCACCTGTCTCTATGCACAGTTTCTGGCTAAAGAGCAAACACTGAGGAGGCTCTTGGAAGTGTTCATTCAGTGAATGTGTGGAAGTATTTAAGCTCTGATGATCACAATTGTATTTCTATCCAAAATCTTATCAGAGATAGTCTTATTCTCCCAGAAAGTCCGGCTTCCAGAAGCCATCCAACTGTTAGGACATTGTTTCCACCTGTGGGTGGAAGAAAAAGATGATTGTCCGCAGGGACTCCTATGTTCCATCCTTTTATCATGAGGAGCACTGTCTCTGAAATATGCACTGACATTTTGTGCCTCCACAGGTCCTCAGTTGATGGAAATGACCACATTTTGTTGAAACAGCTTATGTTATTCCTGCCTTTTGTGTCTCTACTGAAATCTCACTGACACTTAAATTCCCGGGTATTTTTTTTAAACAAAGTATAACTAATTTAAGCTACTGGCAAACATGTGAGAAATGCTGGCTGCATGCAGGCTTTCCTCAACTGAAAGCAGAGAAGGAGAGCACAAGTTCCTAGTTAGGAAACATAAGCCCCATGCTCCTTGAGTGCCCTGAATGAGAACACAAATGGCGAATGCATGGATATTGATTTTCAACTTGTCTAAGTCTTCTTTATTTGCTCTGAGCTCATAGTCACTTTATGGTCATCTACTTTATGACAAATTTCAATTCTAAGCTCTGGTAACTGGGTCTGAGCCACATGGAGTTGGAGGTTGCAGGCAATAAAAACCTGTTTTATGTCCACCCAGTGGAGCTCATTGAGCAGGTAAACAAATCCTTGTAAAGTATTTTTCCCTCCCACTCAATGTTGCTCAGTTCAGGCTGTTTCTATACGGGATGGAGGCCAGGAGGCACTCCTGGTCTTCTTCTGAATTTTCTGAATGCAAAATTCTTACTTTAACCCTTCAGTCTCCATCTGCTCCACCATGGCCTTGTTCATTCTGGGTTATACTCACCTTTCCAATCTGTTGATATTCTTCATTCTCTCTGCTCCTTGAGCTCTGGGTTCTCAGAATTTGGACTCAGCTCAGGTTTCAGTAAGGGGCAGGTAGAGTACACATCAAATGACTTTTCAGGTGGAGTTGCCACAAAATATGAAAGAACACCTCAAGCCCCAGAGCAATTCACCAAAAAGGCAAATGGTGAAGGCCCTCAGGGAGGTAAGGTCTGACCTTTATCTTTGCAATGAAGTAAGGGAAACACAGAAAGACTAAGAGAATTTAGTAGGCCCTTAAAAGAGGCATAGAAAGTGTTGCACTTAATATGTCCCATACAAATTTGTGAAAACTTGATGGTAGAAGTCTTAACTAAAATGAACACTACCTGCAAAATCTCTCCTTCTCTCTTTTATATCTCTCCTTTCTAATCACACATTTTTCTACCTCCTTCCTCTGAGCTCACCCTACAGGTTGATAAATATGTTACCAGCAAAAAGAAATCAAATCAAGGACATCAAGTAATATCCACTATTAAGGTTTCCAAAACAATGTCCTTAGAGTAAATTCCTTGCGTTAGTTACATGAAAAATAATCAAAATGGTTCATTCTGTAAAGTCCTAGTCTAATAGTGATTTAAACTTGTTGAGAATTTTGTGAATATTTGCTACTTGAGCCCATTCATGGTGAGCAGAGATTAGGGTCATATTTGTAAAGAGTCTTTGGGGAATGTAGGCGGTGACAATATCCTAAAAGGGAAAGAAGGGATACTTGGTTACACAATTCTTCCAATCAAGTAAAATCACTTAATTATACATTTACAATTGACCACCTCTTGACAGATAATTTTTAAAGGAAATTTCAGGTTTATATTCCAACATGTAACAAGATAGAAAGCTATCACTTTGTTGTAGCAAAGGTCAAATATTTAGTCAAGGAGGCCAAGGGGAGACATGAAGTCTCTCCTCCCCAAGAAGCTTTATTAGTGTGTGGAAGACATAGGACATGAAGTCTGCAGTGTGTACCCTGAATAGCGCTATAGGTTCCTGGTGGTCCAGCAGGCATAAACATTTTCTTATTTGGCCTGGATTGTGTGAATGCAGTGAAAATTTGCATAACAGGGTAGAAGTCAGCCTGTTCTTATTGAGTCCTTTTCTGGGCTGGAATATTCTGTACACAGGAAGGAGGAAGGAGGAAGGAGAGTGTTCCCTAGTTCAAGCTCAGTCTTCTTCAGTTCCAGATATCATCATAGTACAAAATGGCTGTACCTTTGCTTATAACAAACAACTGATAGGAACACTTATGTGGTAACTGGCAAAGGACTGTCAGATGAGGGGGCTTTATTGAGAATTTACCACTACTCAGGGCTGAGACCTACAGAATGCCCGCACTTCTGTAACTTTCACCTCTAGGCGCCCAACCAGGCTCTCATGGCAACGATCTGAAGCTTTCACATAAGCTGGACACATTACCAACTTCAGGACCTACTATAAAGCTCAATATGGAGAACAGGATAAAATTGGTTTAGAAAGAATAATGAAAAAAATATTGATTAACAGAAGAAGATGCAGACCCTAGAAGGAGACCTACATAAATAAGTCAAGTGATCCTTACCAAAGGTGCAATTTCACATAGAAAACACATTCTTTTTAACAAGTGGAAATGGAATAGTTGGAAATACACATGCACAGTATAAATAAATCTAGATAGACTATTTTAGGTATAAATACATCAGAGATATAAAAAATGAGGTACAAAATTATGACTCCTTGCTGGGCTTTCTGTATGGTATGAATGTGTCCATTAAAGGTTCATGTGCTGGTAGATTGGTCCCAATGTATGGTATTGAGGCAAGGTTGGGGAAAAGTGGCAAAAGAATGATTAGACCATGTGGATCCTACCCCATGATTAATACAGTGTTCCAGGACAGTGGGACCAGCCAGCTCCCAAAGAACAGTTTGCTGTAAGAAAAAAATAAACAGCCCCATTCTTCTCACCATGTTTCCTGTCCCATCATGTGCACTCTGTTTCCTGTGTTCCCACTGTGACATATCAGGTTCCACACTGGTGCAGCAGCGAGCTTCACCAGTTGCAGTCACCAATGTAGCATCCAGAAGTATAAGCAAAAAATAAAACTTACCCTTGGGCCAGGAATTTAGTTGAGGTGGTAGAATACTTGCCTAATGTGTACAAGATCTGACATCAATGCCCAGCACTTGATTCTACAAAAAGTGCCCATATCCAGGTATTTTCTTAAAATAATATTGATACTCCAAAAAGGTCACATAAAATCTATATGTAACCTACCTTTCATGGTGATATCTTAGATTCAACAGTATTCATAAAAGAAAGCACCATTCATTAGCAAAAAGAATTCAGGCAGCTGAACTTCAAAGTTGAATACTACTGCTTTGTGAAAGGCATGGCTAAAAGTTATATCGTGTGCAGGTACAAATTCTCTATGATGCATGTGATCATTGTGTGCATCTAAAATATACCAATAAAATCTGATTGGAAAAGAAAAAAAAAAGAAAGGCATGGTTAAGAAAAGAAAAAAAAAAACAACTTGAGCACTGGCAGAAAGTATATGCAAAATACAGCTTTGCTGAAGCATTGATGTGCAAATTATACACAGAACTCTCAACACTTCACTGTAAAAACCAAGCAATGTGATTGAAAAAGGTAAAAGTCAGGACACCTTACAAAAAATAAAATTAAGGGGAATGTAGGTACATAAAAGTTTCATCAAAAGTTTTATAAATTCAAACAAGAATGAAATATTGGTGCACAACCATTTGAATGGTCAAAATGTAAAAAGCTTTCAACATGAAATGCTATTGGGCTGAAAAGATATCTCAGTGGTTTAAATGCCTGCCTGACAATCACAAGGACCTGGTTTCAATCCCTGGCACTGCTCTGAGAGCCCCATTCTTTGCTGTCCCTGAAGGCCCAGAAACTGGGAGTGGTAGTACACACCTGTAATCCCAGTTCTGGGGAAGCTGAGACAGCAGGATTGCTATGAGTCCAAACTGAGAATACAGGACTATCTGTCCAATTTATCTGTAAACCCAGAATAGTTCTAAAACATAATGTCTCTTAATTTTCTCTTAAATACTAAGTGGGGCAGCCCCCAAATAAAGTGTTAGTGGCATCCTGTGCTAGCAGGTCCTTGTGATATGTACCAACTCAAAGTTACAGACATTGGTGAGTTTTGTACTTGTGTCCTGAGAGTCACCCTGGTACTCAGTCAGGCAAAATTGGCCTCAGTCTTCTGGACAGTGCAAGGAGACGTAGGACAGGTAGAAGGTCTTTCACAGTGAATATTCCACACACTGCCACTTCCAAGTGCCCCTTCACAGAAGACACTGTGCCACATGCTCCCCACGGGACCCAGAATGCCACTCTGGCCTTCCAATTATTGAGTGTAAATGATTCCAAAATTGGAGGATGTCAAAGCTTCCAAACTAGATGTTCTTTGCCAGGCATGGTGACAAATGGTTTTAATCCCAGAAACTCCAAAGCCTGAAGGAGAAGTATGGCAATTTCCAGGCCCATCTGGGAAACATAGAGAGACCCTGTCTCAACCTAAAAACTAAAAGGATCTATGATACTGTGTTGCTGTGTTGTATCCCTGATAGCTAAAAACAAAATAAAAGAATTCTGTTTCTGAAATCTTTTACACTGAGTTGCACCAAGCTTCCCTGGAAATCTCTAGAGGGCACATATGAAACTGCATGAGCTTTCCATCTTGGGCAGTGCAGTGGCCTTAGCCTGGGGAAAATGCTAGCGAGCATGGGAGGGGTTAAATAGAGAAAGTGGAGTGGAGAGAGCAGGTGGACATTTGGCAGCAGGATAAGAAGAGAGAATAAGTGAAAGGGGAGGTTGGAGGGTGGCAGGGTAAAAGAGAAAAACAGGAGATTAGATAGATAGATAGATAGATAGATAGATAGATAGGCAGAGAGATAGGCAGAGACAGAGACAGAGACACATACAGACAGACAGACAGACAGACAGATAATACAGAGCCAGTCAATAAGCCAAAAGGACTGATTCTGAGAGAGCACTAGGCACTACTTAGATAAGCAACTCATCCCTGATCAGAGGACTGGAGACTGTGGGTGGCCTGAGATCATGGTCATGAATGCACATGTGACCCTCAGTTTGACTCTGAAACATAGAAGGACTCTGTTAGCCTCAAGCCCGACTGGACTTGTCATTTTTGCTCTTTTCATTTAGCAGCTCTACTTGGATGAGGCAGCCTGTGCCCCATTGTATTAGGACTGTTCAGGGTACAGAACCTTGGCTGAATTCTGTGCAGTGCTCAAGTCAGACACATCCCTGGAGGAAAGCCCAGGGCATGGGCTGAGACCTTCCAATGCAACAAGGACGGAGAGGGGCAATACCTTAGTGAGCCTCTAGGTGGGCCTCTGGGTGGGTATTACCTTGGTGAGCCTCTTATTTAGCTTTTTCTTGGGCACACCCTCCCAGACTTGCTAGCATCTTAGGAAATGCAGGTTTCTGTGCGCCATCCCACATGGCCACAAGTAGACACCAAGATCTTTCCACTTGAGATTCAGTTTGATTTGATTTGATTGACTTGCTTTAGGTTTTGTTGTTTGGACTGGTCTTATTGTGTCACCCATGTTGGTTTCTAGCTTACATCAGTCTTCCTGCCTCAGCTTCCAGGTACTGGTGATATAATGAGAAAAACTGATCTCAGGTGGGTGACCTCCAAATGGTACATATAGTGAACCTCCAAACGATAGGGGGGAAAATGATCTCCTGACCTGGTATGGAAGAGTTCATGTTCTCTAAAACTGAAGAATGAATTTGAAGAACAAACGGAGGTTATGAGCGGAGTATATTTACTGAGAAAAAGAAAACTAGACAACAATGTGCATGTATTTATTATTGAAATTGTCCTATTGATCGGTTTTGAAACTGTCTCATTGCTATAAAGAGAGAGAGGGAGAAAGAGAGAGAGAGAGAGAGAGAGAGAGAGAGAGAGAGAGAGAGAGTGCTCCTGTCTGAGAGAGGGACAGGAGGGGGTCCCCAAGTGGGTGGTTCCCAGGAAGCTGTCTCTTCCAGGGACTTTTATAGAGGAAAACCATGTGGTGAGGCGGGTCTAAGGTGGTGGAGAAGACATGGAAACTTGCTTAGGCGAGCATGAGTTGGGTCAAAACTATGGCCAACCAATTAGATTACAAGCAACATTGCTCAGCTACAATTGATTAAATTCAGTTCCAAATGGGGAAACAAGTCACATAGCATGCTGGTATGAATATGGGACAGGATATTTTCTTGTTATGGGTTGGGCTAGTGACTCATTTGAGCTCTTTCAAGGTAATTGATATCTATTTAGAACATCAATCCCTGATGCCCATCCCTAAGGAAGTATGTAGCTGTATTTGTTCCCTCTTTTTTCTTGAGGTGTGGCCCATAGGGAGTGTCTGTCTCTTCCAAGTTGCAAAGCTACCTTGTCTTCCATCTTGTTTCCTTTAGGCTCTGGACCTGTTGACTGCCTAGAATATTTCTATCTAATTGAGCTGTTTACAATGGTGGGATTACAGGTGTGTGCTAGAGCTCCTGTTGTTTGTATGTTAAAAAAAATGGGGATTGGGGAGCTCCCATTGGTTTTAATGTCTTTGGAAATTCCTTCAAACTGCACCTGACACTCCTGTGTTGGATTAAACTGTGTGTGTGGTGCTAAGGGTGGAAAAGAGCAGGAAAAGGGCAACAATCAAAGAGAATCAGAAGGGGAGACAACGCAGGAAGAGAAGTACAGAGAGCAGAAAGGAACTGGGGAAATGGTAGGGGGAAGCCTGAGAGGAGGATAGATTAAAGGAGAGACAGGGGACAAGACCAGGAATCCACTAGGGGAAAGAGGAGAAACAAGAATTCCAGGAAATGCTAAATCTGGTTCCAAACATCATCAGAGGTTCCTGAACACTGGAAATGGAATTAATTGCAAAGAACTGAAGAAAAATAAACACATACTGACACCATCAATAATCCCTAAGGCTGAGGCAAAAGCAGTACAAGATCAAGCTCAGCCTGAGCAACTTAAACATTCAGCAAGAGCTTGATCAAAAGCAAAATATAAAAATTTGGCTTGGGATGCAGCTTAGCGCAAAGGACTCAAGTGCATGCGTGTGGGTGCATGTGTGTGAGAGCACACACACACACACACACACACACACACACACACACACACACACACACACTGAGTACCATAAAGATAAATATACCTTGAGGAGACAAGAATTTTGCAACAGAGCCAGAAACTAGCAACCTTACACAATAGTGGAATTTGAATGAGGCTTGAAATGTTTTTTCCTGCCCCCTCATCACAAAGTGAATTTAATCTGAGGCTCTGAGATACAACACTAAAGAGAGAAGCTCAGTAGGTGTAACCTGAGTTGGGAGCCTCATATCCTAGTGATTAAAGGGAAACTTCCATACGACATAGGGAGAAAAACTGACCTAAAATTTACCTGGAACAAGTTTATGTTCTCTTTTTTTTTTTTTTCATTTATTTTTATTTTATTAAAATACAAATGTCAATCAGACAGTTTCAAGACACCTTAACCATACAGAGTCGATGAATTAATACATTGCAAACTGTTTTCATAACGTTTT
>PVKA01036590.1:0-11496 GCA_004027165.1 Ctenomys sociabilis
AGGAGAAGGCCAGAGTCATCACTGAGGAAGAAAAGAACTTCAAGGCATTCGCCAGTCTGCGCATGGCCCGTGCCAATGCCCGGCTCTTTGGCATCCGGGCAAAGAGAGCCAAGGAAGCTGCAGAGCAGGATGTTGAGAAGAAAAAATAAAACACTGTTGGGATCTTGTAATAAATGCTCAGAAAATAAAAAAAAAAAAATTATGGAGACTGAAGATATGAACACTTTTTCCTTGCCCATTTAACTGTGGTCAGAATTTAGGAATTACCTTGTCCAAATTAATTACCTTGTCCTTTTGTTAATAGTCTATGCTTTTAAGATTTTTTTTTTTTTTTTTTTTTTTTTTTGCTATTATAACAGTTTATCTAGGGACTAGGGAGATGGCTCAGTAGAATAAGTGCTTCCCTGGCAAGTGCAAGGGCCTGAGTTCAATTCCCGGTTCTGCAAAAAACAAAAAGTTTGTTTAACAAAAATTTAATATGTGAAAAGATGTGTGACCCAATCTTCAGTCAGTGAAAGTAGCCCTCGGAGGAGGGGTGTGAGCTGTTCTGCTGAGCAGTCATTATTTAAACTCGTCCCACGCTTCCAGCAGGATGATCCTGTGTCTTCGTATTACATGATAACTTGTCCATAAATTTTTTCAGCTCGGGAGCGTGAGCTCTGCTCATCTTGGCTTGTCTTCATGCTGGGCTCTGACTCAGCAATCAAGAGAAATTGAAAAGTGATGCCTGACTGACCGTGGGACGACAGATGACTAACAAGACCCTTCTTCCTCAAATACGGACTTTTTTTTAGTTTAGCAAAGACCATATTTTAGATAAGAACCTGCTGAGCTTTCTGGATTCTGTGTATTCTTCTCACCCTATGCTACTTTTTTAAGCAAAAACATAGCCGCTAAGCTGTTGGCTCCCGGGAGCTCCTCTCAGTGTGCATTCTGCAGCTCAGTCCCTTGCCTTCACTAACATAGTTCTAAAGATAACCTTATCATTTTCAGATGCATGTGCTGAGATAAAATATCAGAGGAAACACGTGAAGAGCCGGCTGTCTTTCGGGAGTGGAGACGAGGCTGACCAGTGGCCTTTCCCGCCCGAAGGGCCTCTAAACAAGAACACTGCCGCATTGCTCCCTCGTCAGCACTGACGCTGCTTCACACGGCACTGGGCAGCCCACTGTGCAAGTGCATTTGGATGCTACAGGCACTGAAGCCTCTATCCTAGCAACCTGGGGGCTTTCAGGGACATCTGACTCTCACAGCTGTCCATAGAAGTGGCTGGCTAGAGCCACCATGGCTTCAGTCTAGTTTCGATGAAAGTTGGTAAATGAAGAGTTCCCGTGCTACCAGCGAGATGAGACAGCCTTGGTGCTTAGCTAGTCTTAGCAAACTACTAGAAATTTCCTACAGAACATGTACTTGGGAAACATCCATGTGTTTTGGTGTGGTCACAATCAATTCATGCATTGTCTTCCTAAAAACACGGTTGCTGTAGAAGTTTACTGTTTTTTAAGGGCATAAGTAAACTTAAGTTTAATGGTTTATAAGGTAGGGTTCACTAGAGGAACAGCTTTAAAATAAAATTTTAAAAAACTGTATGTAAAGGATTTATAAGGCAGGCGTACAATAGCTTCCTGAAGAGTCAGGTACAGAAGTATGAAGAAGAATCAGTTGCCCTGGGGAGCCAGAGGAGTCACTGCAGAGTCCCATGGAGCTCTGTACCAGGAAGCCACAGGGCTTGCCCTGGAAAACTGATGGACGAGTCTTCACTGGAAGGCTGGAGAGCCTGTGCCGGAAGCCTGGTGACTGATGTCCACAGGCTGTGCTACAGACTGGAACTCCTCTGAAGAAGCAGTAAACTTCTACAGCAACTGTGTTTTTAGGAAGACAATGCATGAATTGATTGTGACCACACCAAAACACATGGATGTTTCCCAAGTACATGTTGCTCTGTAAATCTTCCTTCTTTATCCCTCTCTATAGTCCATCTGGGACACAAGCCTGTTGGTTGGCACAACCCACACCCAGGTTGGGTCTTCCATCTTCAGTAAATCAGCTACCCAGAAACACCCAGAACTATGCCAGACCAATCTTCTAGGTGCTTCTTATTCAAGTGGACATCACAATTAGCTATCATGAATGGTAAGTTGGTAACTTTCTGATTTTTGTATTTATTTAGAGACAAAAATATGAATTTAAAATATAAGACTGTAAATTGGATGTGTTCCTAGCACTTTGGGAGGCCAAAGTAGGAGGTTCACCACTTTTACCCTGGATAAGTTCATTATTTAATGAGGCCCTGTCTCAAAAATAAAAAAAAGGGCTGGGGATGTAGCTTAGTGTAAAGGTCCTGCATTCAATTCTGAGTGCTGGAAGTACATATAAATATACACAACACAAAATACAGGCATGTACAATTATTTTTTTTAACCCAGGGCCTTATGAACGCTAGGGAAATAATTTATTCTTGAGCTACATCCTTAGCCAAGCAAGCATAAATTTAAAAAAATGTGAAACACAGATTTTAAAAATGCATAGAAAAAAATGAGGCCTAGGAAAAGAATCCACTTGAAATTTTGGATCCAAGGGCCTTCTCTCCAAATTGAATGAAATACCTATCTCTTTGTATACCAAACACCCTGAAGTTCTTTCTGGATATTTTTTGTATGAAATTGAAATTTTTAAGGTTTTGGAGTCTTAAAATGCATGCCCAGCATTTATTTTTAGAATGAATTAATGGACAGAATTTATTTACTTATTTTGCAGTACTGGGGATTGAAAGATTTATTTTAAAATATGAAAAAAATATTCAAAATGAAGCCAATCAGCAATTAATATAAGAAGACAAAAAGGACAAAATTTGTTGAAAATATCTAAATATTTTTAAAATCAGAGACTGATAGAGCGTGTGTTTATTCCTTGCAAGGCCATGGGTTCAATCCTTAGCATCTTGAGCTGTTAAAATTATGATAGGAGGAGGTCCCTGGAGCTTGGCTGAGCTTTCACTGTGTCTGCCACCATCACAGAAAGCAGATGGGCACAGGACGCCTATGGGGACATGGTGAACACTACCTGCCTCTCCACCCACCATCACCGGAACTCAGCTGAGCTGTGGCTGCCTCTCCCATCAGTAGCCGGGCCCTGGTGAGTCCTGCCCTGCCCTCCCACCCACTCCCTGCACCCCTGCATCACTACCAATCTAGGTGAACATTGGGAGCTTTAAAAATGTTAAAACGAAGGCACAAAATGCACCTCCAGCCCACCCAGAACAAGTCCAGGAGAAAGGTCATAAAAGAAATTAAAAATCACACTCCTGAAATTTCTGAAATGACAGCAAATGAAGTAAAGAAAGAACTCCATCAGGCTAGAGAAGAAATCAGATCAGAGATAATGTCTCAGACCAAAAAAAAAAAAAAAAAAAAAAAAAAAAAAAAAAAAAAAAAAAAAAAAAAAAAAAAAAAAAAAAAAAAAAAAAAAAAAAAAAAAAAAAAAAAAAAAAAAAAAAAAAAAAAAAAAAAAAAAAAAAAAAAAAAAAAAAAAAAAAAAAAAAAAAAAAAAAAAAAAAAAAAAAAAAGACAACAATCATGAAAAAATTGCTCAGCACATTTAAAGAATACAGAGATTTTAAAAAAATCACAGAGGAGAATAGAAAGGAAACACTAAATGAACAATACAGGAAAGAACCAGAATGCGTGAAACAGACTCAAACAGATATCCAGGAAATTAAGAATCCCATTGAAAGCTGGCAAAACCACTTGAGTGAAACTGAAGATAGAATTTCAGACCTTGAAGGTAGCATTACACCTAGTGAACATGAAAGGAAAGATCTCTTAAAAACAATAAGGAACCAGGAAATAACAACAACAGCTGCAAGATGAGGCAGAGAAAAACAATGTAAAAGTCACTGGTATCAGTGAAACAGCAGGCGTCAACACAACTGTCGTAAAAAGATTGTTTGTGAAGTGGTAGCAGAAAATTTCCCAAGCATAGGAAAAGAATCTGACCACAGGTAAGTGAGGTATAAAGCTCCAATTATCCACAATCAAAATAAATCTACAGTCATATACATAGTGGTCAAGATCTGAGAAATTCAGCAAAATAACAGATCATCTATAATGGAAAGCTCATCAACATTATGGCAGATTTCTTGATACAAACCATCAAATCAAGAAGAGCTTAGAGTGAAGTAATTCTTTTTCTTTTTTTTTTTTTCATCATTTTGAGACAGGGTCTCACTGTGCAGTTCAGGCTGGCCTTAAGCTCATTTTGTAGCTCAGGGTGGTCTCAAACTCACAACAATCCTCCTGCCTCAGCCTCCCAAGTGCTGGGATTACAGGCCTGCACCACCTGGCCTAGAGTGAAGTATTTCAAGTCCAGAAAGAAAACAACTTTCAACCCACATTGATGTACCCTGAAAAAAAATCTATTGAATTTAATGGAGAGATAAAATACTTCCATGACAAGGAGCAAATGAAGAAACTCATGACTGCCAAATCAATCCTACAAAGAGTACTGACAGATATTCTACAAAGAGACAAAAATGACCACAACTTCAAAAACAACAACAAAAAGGAACCACCAAGTACAGCAAGAAATTAAAGAGAAAAGTAGGAAACCTACAGTAGTAATATATGACAAGGTAAAAAACATGACGAGGTAAGCCAGTGCACAGCAGTTATAACTATCAGTGTTATAGCTGCTTAATTCACCAATGGAAAGAAGCAGACTAGCAGAGTGGATCAAGAAATAAAACCCACCAATGTGCCGCATGCAAGAAACACATTTAATTCAGAGACAAATTCATAGAAAGTCAAAGGATGGGAAGCAATACTCCATGCAACAAGAACTGAAAGAAAAGAAAAAGAGAAGAAGAGCAGTAGTGGCTGTTCTGCTTGCTGACAATGTGAGCTTCAAACCAAGGGTGGTCCAAGGAGAGAGAGAGGGGCTCTACGCACCTGCTAGGGGAGAATTACAAGAGGAAGATATAAAAATCGTAAACATATATGCACCCACAGTAGGAGCACCCGGTAACGTAACACAAATTTTAATAGCTATGAAAAACCAAATGAGCAATACCACAATTGTGGTGGGGGCTCTAACACACCACTGACACAAAGAGATAGATCAACTAGGCAAAATATCAGGAAAGAAATAACTGAACTCAACCAAACCTGTGAAGAAATGGACTTAGATTTCTACAGAGCGTTCCAACCAATGTCAAAATACACATTCTTTTTCTTTTTCTTTCTTTTTTTTTTTTTTTCGGTACTGGGAATTGAACTCAGGGCCCTGCGCTTGCCAGGCCAGCAACTATTCTACTGAGCTATCTCCATGGGAACCTAAAATACATTCTTCTTAGCTGCACATGGGATGTTCTCCAGAACAGATATTCTACTAGCACACGGAGCATGCTCACATAAATGCAAAGGAATTGAAATTACCCCGTGCATATTTTCTGACCATAGTGCAATTAAACTGGAAATTATTGACAAAAGAAACAGTGAAGCTCCATAAATACATGGAAATGAAATAACACTCTCCTGAAAAAAAACAATGGGTCACAGGTGAAATTAAAGAAGAAATTAAGCAATATTTACAATAAAACAAAAATACAGATACAACTTACTGGAACTTACGGAATGCCGAGAAATTTGTCTTAAGAGAGGGACTGTTTTGGGCGGGGGCTGGCTCAGGTTGCCTTCAGGGCAGGTCTGGCGAGGCTTGAGGATCTGGGTATTGAACCATGGCATCCTGATTGCTTTGTTTAATCGGTCACTTAAACAACTGGGCTAATGGGCAGGCCCCCCCCAAATCCTTTCAACTTTATTTTTTGGAATCAGGGATTGAACTCAGGCCCTTGCGCATGCCAGGGAAGTTTTTATTCCAATGAGCCGTCTCTCCAGCTTAAGAAGAAATTAGAGCAGTAAATTCTTACATCAGGAAAACAGATGAGCCTAAATAACAATTGTGTGGTACACCTCAAGCTCCTACAAAAAGAAGAGCAAGTCAAGCCCAAACCCAAAGAAGGCAGGAAATTATAAAGATGAGGGCAGCAATAGATGTGATGGAGATGAAGAAAACAGTACAAGAAGTAATGAGTCAGCCTTTTGGCCAGAACTTCCATCTTCCAGTAATTTGCCAAAATGACTAACACAAAGGGCAAGAAGAGGGGAACCTGGTATATGTTTTCTAGGCCTTTTAGAAAACATGGGGTTGTTCCTTTGGCCGCATACATGAGAATCTACAGAAAGGGTGATATTGTAGACATCAAGGGAACAGGTACTGTGCACAAGGAATGCCTCACAATGTTACCATGGCAAAACGGGAGTCTACAATGTTACCCAGCATGCCGTTGGCATTGTTGTAAACCAGCAAGTTAAGGGCAAGATACTTGCAAAGAGGATAAATGTGCATATTGAGCATATTAAACACTCAAAAAGTCATGATAGTTTCCCGAAACGTGTCGAGGAAAATGATCAGAAAAAGAAGGAAGCCAAAGAGAAAGGTACCTGGGTTCACCTGAAGCGCCAGCCTGCCACTCCCAGAGAAGCGCACTTTGTGAGGGCCAGTGGAAAAGAACCTGAGTTGTTGGAACCCGTTCCCTATGAATTCATGGAATAAATGGGGGTGTCGCTCTGCCATTTAGCACCTATTGGCAGCTCAAGTGTTCTAGGTCCCATGTAAAAATAAAACCATCCTGTGTTGTAAGGGTGGATTTCTTAGTTGAATAAGTATGTGGTGCCTTCCTACCTCAGAACTTTGCAGCAGATGTTCTCGGTACCTAGTAATTGTGTGTGGTCCGTACTCTCCAGTGTTTTTCTTCCTGAAAGATATTGCTGAGGTATCGGGCAGGTGTATACCAAAATATTCAAGTATTTATAAAATATTTATATTAGCTTGAAGATCCTGTAAGTCATCATGGGGAAATGATGTATCAAATTAAAGGAAGTCACTTCAGAAACAAATGTAAGTCCATTTCAGTTAAATAAATTGTTTATAGCACAAAAAATTAATGAATCAATGAGTTGGTTCTTTGATAGAATGAATAAAATTGATAACCCTCTAGACAACCTTATCAAAAAAAGGAAAGAAAAAAATTCAAATTCATGCAAGAAGGAATGAAAAGGGTGAAATCACAATAGCTCTTTTGGAAATTTACATGATCATAAATTCAAAAATCTTTACTCACATAGGATGGAAAACACAGAAGAGATGGACAGATTCCTAGATATAGATGATTTACTAAATCTGAATCAAGAATATATAAAACTTCAGAATAACCCAATATCAATGAATGAAATTTGAAATGTAATTTTAGAAAAGCCTACCAACAAACAAAATCACAGGTCCTAATGGTACGCAACTGAATTCTACAAGGAATTTTATTTATTTATTTATTTATCTCTTTATTTTTATTGAGAAACAAATATCAATGAGATAGTTTCAAAGCTGATTAATAGGACAGTTTCAATAATTAATACATTGTACATTGTTATCTTCATAGTGATTATCCATAGTACAAGAAGCAGATAGGATATCCTGTTCAACCACTATTAGTGCAAATCTTCTCATTGAGCTAAGCGAAAGTAGCTGTATATCTGTCCTATTCTGTATATATTAATATGAAATGGTCCTTCCTTTGTAGCCCCTTATTTGTTTAGTCCTGTCAGAGATGGGCATTCCTTTGGCATCTAAATACTATAGGTGTGTGAATTCAGCACAACATTCCAACACAGTCCAGCAGTCCACAATAGTAGTGGGTTATCTGCAGAAGTTGTTGACTTGAGCCCTTCACAGCTCAGTATATTAATATGGCTTTACTTTATATACCTTGTTTTTATACTTTTCTGCTGGATGGTTAAGACCAAGATAAAGCAAGACCTATATAACAAGAAATGTAACTTTTGGATCTGATAAAGTCAGTCAAGTACCCTCAGGGATTATCCTGTAATCCTATACCACACTTTGTAGATCCTTTGTCAGTGTCAGCCATGTAGATGAGTCACAGCCATTGCTTGACTAATGTGCTCTCTGTAAAAGCCTGAGAGAAATTTTTCTCTCCATGGGACTCTCCTTAGGCACACTGTACATCATTGATCGCATTTCTCTGTGGCTCCATAATCTCCTTGATCAGGAAATTGGGGCACAACTAAGTTCCATGATATTATAGTACAGGTTCTCCTATGTTATGAGTCTTCACTGACCTTGAAAGGCTAGGGCCAAAGTGCTGGCTGACCTTGCAGCCCTTCCTTTTCTCCAATTTTTCATCTGTAAACTTAGGTTGCTAACCCTCCAGAAGAGAAGCTTATTATTACCCTGCAACATATGCAGTTCGGTTTACCCTCACTATCGTCTAAATATCAAACATCATAGGCATAACATGGAACAGGTATTTTTCATCAAGTATTGAGATGTTAAACGTTAAGTCCTTACAGAATATGAAGAAAAATTTAAAAAAATAAGAACGAACACTTACATATATTTACACAGAAATTTAGAAATCTAACCATGTACAGCATTGTAGCAGAACAGTCCTGTGACGTTTTTTTCTTGTGTCTTTTTTTTTTTAAATTTATTACCCTTTATTTAAAGAAAAGCACTTTCATTTGAAAGACAGTATAGTAATAATTGGTATGTCATGATAAGAAGTATGTATTTAGAAGACCAGAATGAGAGGCATTCCAATCAGGACCCTTCTGCTACACATTGCTATCTTCAGTGCAGTTACTTGGTTCACAGATATGAGCATTAATAGTTAATCAAGGTGAGAATCCTACCAATATACTGCTAGTTTCAAAAACCTTCTGATGTGTCTCAGGATCATTGCCTTACCCATCTTGTGCGTATAAATGTGTGGCTTTGCCCCTGTCATGTTTTCCAGCATTTCTCCTTGCCCTGTCCTCATTATCCAGTCCTCAAGTTCTCACTTTCCTTTTAATTGTGTTATACCTTTCTATTTGTAATTCTTCTTTTGAGTTATACTAGGGAGACTGTATGATATTTACACAGGTGACTCTAGTTTATTTCGCTTATAAGTATATCTTCAAACACCATCCACTGAAATATGAAGGTTTCGAGTTCTTCATTTTTTATAGCAGCATAATACTCCATTGTATAAAACACCACATCTTTTCCAACCATTCCTCATGTGACGGGCATCTTGGTTGTTTCCAAGACTTGGCTATCACAAATTGTGCTGTTATAAACATAGGTACACATATGTCACTATGATAAGATGTTTTCAGCTCCTCTGGGAATATTCCCAGTAGGAGGATAGCTGGCTTGAATGCGATTTCCAGTCCTCGTTTTTTAAGGAGTCCCCACACTGATTTCCATGATGGTTGCACCAGTCTACATTCCCGCCAGCAGTGGAGAAGTGTTCCCTTTTCCCCACAGCCTCTCCAACATTTGTTGTTTGTTGATTTCTTTATTGTAGCCATTCTTTCTGGGGTGAGATGGTATCTCAGTGGTGTTTTAATTTGAATTTCACAAATGACTAGCGATGTGGAGCATTTTTAAATATATTTATTCTCTTCTTTAATTTTGTCCTCTGAGTAGTGTGTGTTCATCTCGGATGCCCATTTCTGGATTGGGTCTTTAAATTTTGGGACTCTAATGTTTTTTAGTTCTTTATAAATTCTAGGGAGCAGACCTTTGTCTGAGTGCTTATTAGTTAAGATTTTTCCAAAATTTGTGGGTTGTCTTTTCACTCTGTTGACAATTTCTTTTGATGTCCAAAAACTTCTCTCAATAAGAGGTGGTCCCAGTTGTTAATTCCTACAAGTATTACCAGTGCGATTTGATTTTTGTTCATTAACTCTTTGCTTACCCCTATGTTTTCAAGAGTTTCTCCTACTTTCTCTTCCAGGAGAATGAATGTTTCTGTTTTAATGTTTAGATGTTTAATCCATTTTGACATTAGCTTAGTGCATGGTGATAGACCTGGGTCAAGTTTTAGTTTTCAACATGTGGAGAGCCAGTTTTTCCAGCACCATTTGTTAAAGAGGCTCTTTCTTCCAGTAAGTGTGTTTGGCCCCTTTGTTGAAGTTCAAGTGATTGAATGTGCTCATAGAGGTCTCTGTATCTTCTAGTCTATTCCATTGATCTTCAGGTGTATTTCATTGCCAAAACCATGCTGATTTTATCACAGTAGCTTTGTAGTATAATTTAAGCTCAGGAATTGCGATGCGTCCTGCCTTGACTTTGTTGGTCAGGACTGCCTAGGTCTTTTCAGGTTCCAAACAAATTTTAGGAACGATTTCTCTAGGTCTAGGAGGTATGTTGTTGGCAGTTTGATAGGGATTGCATTGAATCTGTACAACAACTTTGGGAGTATGGCCATCTTTACGATGTTGGTTCTTCCTATCCAGAAGCAGGGAATATCATTCCATTTTCCGAAATCTTCTACGATCTTTTTTCAGAGTGCTGTAATTTTCCTTGAAAAGATCTTTGACTTCTTTAGTTAAATGAATTCCAAGGTATTTCATTTTCCACGGTGCTACTGTAAAAGGTATTGTTTCTCTGATTTCCCTCTCAGTGTGTCATCTGTGTAGAGGAATGTTATTTACTTTTGGGTATTGACTTTGTATCCTATTATGCTAATGAATTTGTGTATCAATTCTAGTAGTTTTTTGGTAGAGCTTTTTGGGTCTGCTAAGTAAAGTATCATGTCATTTGCAAATAGTGATAATATAACTTCTTCTTTACCTATTCTTATTCCTTTTATTTCTCCGTCTTCTCCAATGGCTCTAGCTAATGATTCCAAAACTATCTTGAATAGGAGGGTTGATATAGGACATTCTTGTCTTGTACAAGATCTGAGAGTAAAAGATTTCGGTTTTTCCTCGTTTAGAATTAAATTAACCGTTTGGTTGTCATAAATGGCTTTTATCACATTGAAGTAGAGCCCTTCTAATTTTCTGTAGGACTCTGAACATGAATGAGTGTTGGACTTTGTCAAAAGCCTTTTCTGCATCAATTGAGATGATCATGTGGTTTTTAGATTTCCATCTATTAATATAGTGTATTACACTAATAGATTTTTGAATATTGAATCATCCTTGCATCCCTAGGATGAATCCTACTTGGTCATGGTGTATGATCTTCTTGATGATTTGCTGTATTCTATTTGCAAGAAGTTTATTGAGGATTTTTGCATCTATGTTCATGAGGGAGATTGGCCTATACTTCTCTTTTTTAGTTATGTCTTTCCCTGGTTTTGGTATTAGTATAATACTTGCCTCCAGGAATGATTTTGGGAGAACTGTTTCCTTTTCAATTTCCTTGAAGAGTTTGAGGAGTGTAGGGATTATATCTTCTATAAATTTCTTATAGAATTCAGCTGTGAATTCTTCAGGACCTGGACTTTTCTTTGGCAGCAGGCTTTTTATTACATTTTGTATTTCATTGGTTGTTACTGGGTTATTGAGAGTTGTTGTATCTTCTTGATTCAGTTTTGGTAATTTGTACTTCTCGAGGAATCTGTCCATTTCTTCTGTGCCTTCT
>PVKA01036590.1:11596-21775 GCA_004027165.1 Ctenomys sociabilis
TTTTTGATTTGTTGATTCTTTGAACTGTTTTCTTCATTTCAATTGAATTAATTTCTGCTCTAATCTTTATGGTTTCTTCCCATCTTTGGGCTCTGGGCTTGGTTTGCTCTTCCTTTTCTAGATGTTGGAGGTGCAGCATTAGGGTATTTATTTGTTCCTGTTCTGCTTTCCTAATGTGTGAGTTCATAGCTATGAATTTCCCTCTGAGAACTGTTTTCATTGTATCCCATAAATTCTGATAAGTTGTGGTTGAATTTTCATTGAATTTTAGATATTGTTGAATTTCTTGTTTAATTTCATCTGTGACCCATTGATTGCTGAGTAGGCTGCTGTTTAATTTCCATGTATTTAGGGTTTTTTTTTTCTCGTTTCTTTTGTCGTTCATTTCCAGTTTCATTGCACTATGGTCAGATACTATGCATAGAATAATTTCTGTTTTCTTGCATATACTTAAGCATGACCTATGTACTCTATTTTAGAAAGTGACACATGTGCAGCTGAAAAAAATGTGTATTCAGTTGTGGTTGGGTAGAACACTCTGTACATATCCACTAGGTCCATTTGTTCCAAGCTCTGGTTCAGTACCACTACTTCTTGGCTAATTTTTTGTTTGGTTGACCTATATTTTTGGGATAAGGAGGTGTTAAGGTCTCCTGTTAAGACTACGGTATTGGATATTAGATTTTTCATGTCCATTAAGATTTGTCTTATATCATTGGGTGCTCCTGTGTTTGGTGCATAGATATCTATGAGTGTTACCTCTTCCTCTTGAATTTTTCCCCTAACCAATATATAGTGCCCTTCTTTATTTCATTTGATCCTTCTTGGTTTGAAGTTGAGACTGTCTGAGAACAGGTTTTCTACCCCTTCTTTTTTCTGAGATGTAGGGCATGAAGTATTGTTTTCCATCCTTTGACTTTCAGCTTATGAATCTCTTTATGAGTTAAGTGTGTTTCTTGTATACAGCATATTGTTGGATTTTGTTTCGTAATGCACTGTGCCAGTGTATTTCTCTTAATTAGTGAATTGAGTCCATATGCATTGATGGTTATAACTGAGATGTGTTGACTTATCATTGACATATTATTTATCTGCTGTTGTTTACTCCTTTTTGTCTTGTGTTTAATTTTTTGCCCTAGTTAGTGGGTTCCTTCTATTCTCCTTGGTGGAATTCTGAACATTTTTGTCCCTCTCTAGAACATCTTTCAGTAATGTGTGTAGGGTTGGCTTTGTCATCATGAAATTCTTTTTTTTTTTTTTTTTGCAGAACCAGGGATTGAACTCAGGCCCTTGTGCTTGCCAGGGAAGCACTTATTCCACTGAGCCATTTCCCCGGCCCCTTATGAAATTCTTTAGTTGTTTTTTGTCATGGAAGTATTTCACTTCTCCATCAAGCTTGAAAGAGAATTTTGCAGGGTATAGTAGTCTGGTCTGGAAGTTGTTTTCATAGAGGACTTGAAATATTCTGCTCCATGCTCTCCTTGCCTTCTTGGTTTGTGAAGAGAAGCCTGCCATAATAATGATAGGTTTCCCTTTGAATGTGATCTGCTTCTTTTCTCTAGCAGCTTTCAGCATATTATTCTTATGTTGGATTTCTGGGATCTTGACTATTACATGTCTTGGTGTGTTTTTAATTGGGTTGAAGTTATTTGGTGTTCTGTATGCTTCAGTTACTGAATGTGAGATTATTTCCTCATATTTGGGAAGTTTTTTGCTATTACTTCTGTCCATATTTTTTAATATCATTTGTATTGACTCTTTCTTTCTGATTGATGCCTATTAGTCTCATATTGTTCGTCTTGGCATCGTCTTGCAGGTGATGCATTATTTTTTCCTGCATCCTAGTTGTTTTTAAGAGATCTTTTCTTACCTTTTCACTAGCTGCGCCAGCTTCTTCAAGATCTGAAACTCTGTCTTCACTTTCCCTCAAACAGTTTTGCAGGCTTGTGATTGAGATTTTAAGTTCCTCTACATCTCTTTTGACTCTGTTTCATGTGATCTATTTCTTTCCTGTATTGCTCATTCAAGGAATCCATCATTTTTCTAATCTCCTCTATTTTTTTTTAATCAACGTCTCCTTGGAGGCATTTATTAATTCTTTTACTGTAGATTTTTTTTTCAGATTGAGTTTCCTCCATGTGTTTCTGCATTTGATTCTTTACTTCAGATGTTATGAATTCAGAGATTTTTTAAATTCAGAAATTAATTCTGCTCTGAGTTCTTCTATGCCTTTCTGCTGTTCTTTCTTTGCTTGTGACACTGTTAATTCATACATTTCAGCTGAGTTAGTGTCCTCTGCACTTGTTCTGGGTGGGCATTGGGTTTTCTCCATATGTTTCTGTATTTGATTCTTTACTTCAGATACTACAAATTCAGAGATTTCTTTGTTTGTTCCAGAAATTAATTCTGCTCTGAGTTCCTCTATATCTTTCTGCTGTTGTTTCTTTAATTCTAACGCTATTAATTCATACATTTCAGCTGAGCTAGTGTCCTCTGCACTTGTTCTGGGTGGACTTGGGACGTGAGATTACATTTTGCTCCTTGTTTTTATCATGTCTTATAGCTCTGACCTCTGACCTTTGGTGTAGAGTTTTGGTGTAGAGTTCTAACCTTAGCACCTTATGAAATTCAGGTATTGATATACCAAGTTCTGGTTCATGTAGCTGTGCCTGGCTTGGGTCTGGCTGCTGTGCTCAGCTCCTTCCTGTTGCTGCCCTTGGAGGTGAGCCTGTTGTGCCACTTTGGCAAGATGTTCTGCTCATGGATTAGCTGCGTAGTTTTGACCCTAGTCTCACAGCAGAGAGTTCAGCTGCAGTTTCACCCCAGGCCTGTATGCCAGCCCTATGCTGGGTCTTGAGGGGTATGGGAGTAGGCAGGAGAGCACAGAAGCTCTCCCGCAAGCTCTTCCACACACTCACTGGGCCTGGGCTTTGGCGGGTCTGCAGGGCTCCCAAGAGGGTGGTGGATGTTTTCACTCACAGGGCGGGCTGTGCTGGGTCTGGAGGGGCAGAACAGGTCTGGCAGATGTGGGGAAAGGTCTCTCAGGTGTGGCGGGCCTGGTCTTGGTCTGCCGGGTGTGCAGGATGGTGCAAAAGCTCTCTTACAAACTCACAGGGTCTGGGGTTTGGAGCATCTGGAGCAGTCCCTAGAGCGCTGCCAAGGAATTTATTTTATTATTATTATGTTAACATAACCGCAAATCCACACTTTACTGTTAATGGAATTTCAAAGCAGTAAAATATGCGTAAGAATCACAATGGAATAAAGCCCTGCTCTATTTAAAACAGCACGTGTGCTCTATCCCCTGGGGCCCTTTCTTTAGACAGACTAAGCCATCTCATTAAATATGGTTAGATCCCCAATTAAGTCTACGACCTTAATTGACCTTCTTGGGACCAATATTCTTATATCCAACTATAAATCCTCCCTCTGGCTTCTCGTCTGCCTTGTAAATATGTACATCTTTTTGAGGATCATAGTGAACCTTACAGTGAATGGCCTCTCCAGCACCACTGAGAAGTTGTTGTTCTGTTTATAATGAATTAGACAACTAAAAGTATTATACAGTGATCACTACAGACATAGTCCAGTGTCTGAAGAAGATCTGTGAATGTCTGTTCTAAATATATGGGATCAGCTTCAAGTATTAGGTCAAATTCTCCAGTTGAAAAGCTCTCCAAATTTTATCCCCAAGTCAGCTCCTTAACAACAGTGTTGGTTTGTATATAAGAAGGTAATTAGCTTGAATGTTTGATTTAAGAAATTCTAATGCTACTTTTTTGATCCACTATAGTCTCGTGAGCACTGTGTCCCAAACCGACACTGTGACCTCCAGCTGCTTCCAGTCCTGGTAGACCTAGATGGTGTGGTTTGTAAAGGAGAAGGTGGTGAAGGGCTTGTGGAACTTCAGGATCCCTGCTCTTGTGGCTTCATCATAGGGCACAAGGGCCATTGCCCAAGCCAGTCTCCACTGGGCACTAACTGCTTTGGGGACTCCAAGTGATCTAGGCCTGGTGGGGCAGATAAGCAGCATGGCCTTCAATAAGGAATTTAGAGAAGATTTAATGCCAATTCTTATCAAACTCTTCAATGAAATTGAAAGAGAAGCAATTCTCCCAACTCATTCCTGGAGGCACATATTACTCTGATACCAAAACCAGAGAAAGACCCAACCAAAAGAAGAGAACTATAGGTTAGTTCAGTACATGCAAATTCATAAATGTAATACACCACGTCAACAGAGCCAAAGACAAAAAATCATATGATCATCTCAATATATACAAAAAAAGCTTTTGACAAAGTCCAACACTCACTCATGATAAAAACCCTACAGAAAACCGGAATAGATAGTTTTCACCTCAACCTGACAAAAGCTGTCTATGACAAATCAACAACCAAAATCATACTAAATGAACAGAAACTGAAATCCTTCCAAATCAGGAACAAGACAAGGATGTCCTCTCCCTCCATTCCTATTCAATATAGTTCTGGAAACATTAGCCAGAGCAATTAGACAAGAGAGGGAAATAAAATCATGATTAGAAAGGAAGAAGTAAAATTATTATTTGCAGACGACATGATGCTCTACATAGAAGGCTCCAAAACCTTCACTAAGAGATTTGTAGATTTAATAACTAAATTCAGTAGCATAGCAAGATACAAAGTCAATATTCAAGAATCAATACCATTCCTATACACAAACAATGAATACACCAAGAGAGAAATTAGAGAAACCACACCTTTCACAATAACACCCTCCAAATGAAATACTTTGGAATCAATCTCACAAAGGAAGTAAAAGATTTATACAATGAAAATTATAGTACCCTGAAAAAAGTGAGATTGATGAGAATTTCTGAAAATGGAAAGACAGTCCTTGCTCCCAGAGAGGAAGAACCAAAACTGTGAGAATGGTCATACTCCCAAAACTGTTACACAGATTCAAAGCAGTTCTGATGAAAATACCATTAGTATATCTCTAGATCTAGAGAAAACATTCCTACAATTCATCGGGAACCAGAAAAGACCTAGAATAACGAAAGCAATCCTTAGCAACAAAGGCAAGGCAGGACACATCACAATCCTTGACTTGAAATTATGCTGCAAGGTCCACCCTAATAGCTCAGTGGATTAAAGCACCTGCAAGCAGGTGCAGGGGCCAGGGGTTTGATCCATGCCAGCCCTTCCCCCAGGGTGTGCTGAGACAGAAATTGAGACTAGGTATAGTGTATGTGGCTGTGATCCCAGCTCTTGGGAGGCTGTAAACAGGCGAGTCACTATGAGTCAGATTTAGTAGTGAGACCCTGAACACCCTCCTCCCCCCAAAACAAATTATGCTACAAAGCTACTGTGATAAAATGAGCATGGTACTGGCATAGAGTCAGACCTGAGGATCAATGGAACATATCAGAAGATGCAGACAACTACAAACACACTCAGCCACCTTATCTTTGCTAAAGGGGCCAAACATGCTCCCTGAAAGAAAGATAGCCTCTTTAATAAATGGTGCTGGAAAAACTGGCTTTCCACATATTGAAGGCTAAAATTATACCCATGTGTATCACTATGCACAAAACTGCAGTCACAGTCGATCAAAGATTTAACACTAAATTTCTTGGAGGAAAAAGTAGGTAAAAATCTTAAAGATATAGCCACAGAGGGTTCATGATCAAAATTCTAACTGCATGGCAAATACTTTAAAGAATCAACAATTTTGATTTCATGTCTTTGGAAAGTTTCTGCATGTCAAAAGAAATCACCAATGGCATAAAGAAAAGCTACAAATTGGGAAAAATTATATCTGATTGTCTCTGAGACAAAGAACTTCTACCTAGAACATATAAAAAATTTTAAAAAAATTAGGTCAAATACCCAATCCAAAAATGGGCCTCTGAGATGAATGTACATTCGCAAATGAAAGAATACAAATGGCAAATATATATATGAAAAACTGTTCAACATCTTTGGTCATTCAAGAGATGCAGATTAAAACAACACTGAGATTCTCTCCCCCAAAAGAATGGTTATCATCAAGCAGCCAACCAATAACAAATGCTGGAGGGGTTGTGAGGAAAAAGGAACCCTTCTCCACTATTGGTGGGAGTGTAGATTGGTACAACAACTGTGGATATCAATGTGGAGATTCCTCAAAAATCTTGGATTAGAAGTTCCATTCAACCCAGCTATTCCCTTCGTAGGTATTTTTTCAAATGAATTGAAGACATCATAGCACAGTGATTTAGGTGCACCTGTGTTTATGGAAGTGCAATTTGTCATAGCCAAATGTTGGAAACAACCCAAATGCCCATTAACTGAGGACTGGATAAAAAAGATGTGGTATTTTTACACAATAGAATGTTACTCCGATATAAAAAGATAAACTTGAGACTTTTATAGATAAATGATGCAACTAGAGACCATATTGGTAAATGAAATAAGTCAGATCCTCATGTACAAACATCATGTTGTCTCGCTAGTGTGAGAACCTGAACGAGTAAATAAAATCTGAATGTTATAATAGATACTGTGAAAGAGAAAGAATCTGTTCAATGGGAGGGAAAAGCTGGGATGAGAAAAAGGACAAAAGAAAGAAGAAAACAAAAGATATATTTTCAGGATAGCTTGGAAAAATTGTACTGCTGTTTTCTTGAAAGGAGTAGTTAATGCTTAAATTTTTTCTTTAAAAACATTTCTTATAGCATTTTTAACTGATTTTGGATGTTTATATCTTGTAATCTAAACAACTAATCTGAAGATAATATTTATGTAATACAGCAACCATTGTTGAATTCCTATTATTTTGTTTAGTGAAATTCTGTATTGTGTCTAATGCTCTTTTTCCTTAACATTTTGTATTTTTTTTGGTACTGGGGATCACACTCAGGACCTTACACTTGCCAGGCAGCTGCTTCTGCTGCTGAGTTACCTCCCCAGCTCTGCATTTTCTTTAAAAAAAATTATGGTAGGCACCTGGATCTGTCCTGCAACCAGAAAATATCTACTTACTGGGTAATTTATAAATGGTATAAATTTACTTATTACAGTATTAGAGGCTAGGAAATCCAACATCAAGGCCTGAGTAAGATCTGCATCTGGTAAGGGCTGCTTCTAAGATAGTGTCTGGTGGTGTGCTGGAAAGGGGTGAAGACTAAGTCCTCCTTTGGGGGAAGACACAAAAGGGCAAAAAAAGGAGCTGAATGCTGTGTGAATCCTCTCTGATGAGGGCCTTAACCTCACTCTCAAAGGGGGAAACCTGATTTAATCATCTCCCTTAAAGCCTTACTTCTTAATATTGTATTGGAAATAAAGTTTCAGCATAAATTTTGGAGGGACATGATGTTCAAACCATAGCAATTCTGTGTTGAATTTGGAATAACATCAATGGATGGTTCTGAAAATGCCAGCCTCATAAATTGATTTCTGCCCTTTCTATAACTGCATGATCCTCAGGTGGAAAAAGCAGAATGAATGTTGACAAAGAAAGTTATCACCTGTTATGTGGTAAATGCTTACAAGAAAGCCCAAAATTGCCTTAAATAAATGTCTTTCACCTAGACAAATGAATTTCACTACCAGTTAAAAACCAGGAGTTTGTGTGACCTTCGAGGAATTATGGAGAATGAGATATACATTCAGAGGCTAAGGCTAGCAAGTGACATAGGGTTTTCAAAACAAGGAAACGGACCAGTTCAATGAATTGTAGAAATGATATGATGAAGGTTCACAGCATTGTAAAAGTTCAGAGAATAGCACACAGGTGCTTGATTCAGAACACTCTGATGACCAACGGGCCATTCTAACTTGTGGTATGTTTTCTTTAAGAGCAATTATATCCTCATGAAACCTATTGTACATTCATAAGCTTGGAAGGATTTTACATTGTTAGAATTTGCTGCCCTGCATCAGATGAGGAAAATATTCTTGTGCTGACATTATTACAGAGCCCTTTCTTTGACTCTGGTTAGCATGGGAATTTCTTCATGACTGACAGTTGAAATAAGTTTTGTAGATTCCCTAAGCATTTTGGTAAGAGCTCTGGACTAAGAGTTAAACATCTGGGTACTAGTTCTGATTTTTTTCTATATAATTTTGAAGTAAGTTTTTTGATTAATATGGGATCCCACTTTCTTATCTGAGGACTAAGGGTCTAAAGCCCTGCCAATATTTGTCTTTTGGGTCTTATGAGGACCCATGAGATAATGATCCCTGGGGAAGTTCTCCGGGGTGATCTATCTGAGATTCTGGTGCACATTCTAACTTTGGGGAGCGTGTGATATGAGTCCACTAGAAAGCATATATGATTGCATAAAGCCGAATTGCTATAGCAGAAGATGCCCCACACCCCAGCCAGTATACTTCAGTGTTTTAGTTGCCCAGGTAATAGTTCCGGTTATAGTTCTTGTTATTTTTGTTTCTTAGAAACAGCTGGTCATTGTGATATATAGCTGGACACTATGTACACTGTATAAACCAATCCCCAATGGATAAGCCATTCTGCCTCTGCACTTCCTGCTTGCTTATCCCATGTGAGTCCTGGACCACCAGAGATCAAGGCCTGATATTTTGGGAATGATCCCAATCAGTGCCTGACAACATAAATAAATCTTCCTCCAAATCCTGGGTGTCGTTTCCGTGTTTCTGCTTGCTGTAGCATTGTGAAAGACAGGAACTCTGGCTACCTGCCTGTTCTTAGATTTCATGGGGGCTGGTAGTTTTATCCACACTTAGGCTTTGTTTATCTCTAAATGCTCATTCTGGACAGTGTTCAAATTCCATGAAGATTTGTCAGACTAATTTGAAAGAGGGGATTTTCAGGAATTGTTAGCTATTTCCTTCCTTTTCTTTCCTCTGACCAGACCCTTCTCACGAACAAGCTGAGTTAAATCTGCCCTCTGTGAAACTGTCGGAAGAACTGCGGGCCTGCAAGTTGACCTACAGGGCATTGGCCACCAAGAAGACACTGAGCAGAGTCCCTGCGGGTTCTCCGGGACATCCGACCCGCAGGCACTCCATGGGGGCATTCTGCTGTAGAGAGCGTGGCAAACTAATTGCCACTGTATTCGGAGCATTTGGGCCCCTCACAACTCCTGTGTTGAGATCCTAATCCCAAAATGATGGCACTAGGAGGCTGGTCCTGCCGTGAGGTGGCGACGCTCTCGTGAGTAGCGCTGGTGCCCTTATACACTACTAGGCTCATGGCAAGGATAATGATGACCTCTTGGACTTTCTGCTGCTTCCCACCTGGGGCCCGCCCTGGGCACTGTATCTCCTCTGGCCTCTTAGAACTGTAAGAAATAAATTTCTGTTGTTTGTAAACTGCTCAGCCTATGCTACTTGTGATAGCTTTCTGGATGAACTAACATGGAAAGGGCGTCAATAGGGCTGAAGAGGCTGCTCAGGGTCCTTGAGACACCTGCAGATCTCTGGGCAGCGTGCACGGCAGCCTCTGTAATTAGAAAGGCAGATTGGAGAAAGTCAGACCTAGCCCTTGAGTGCACAGTGGGTCTTTTTCAGTGTTACAGTTATATTTACCAAAATATTTGATGACCTACTGGATGCTAGGAATTAAAATCATCATATATATTTGTCAGTTTTGATTATGTGCCTAAGGGGGAAAGATTTTTCAGACCTTTATCATGTATTTATTCCTAATACTTTGATCAATTCTTGTGCTTTTTTTTTGTTGTTGTTAGTTTACAGCTTTCAGAAAGCTTTTCTTAGGGCCAACAATATAGCTCAGTGGACTAAGTGCCTGCTTAGGCCAGCACAGGAGCACAACATGCCACCCTGGCCCCACCCCCAGGCATGCTGAAGCTGTTGACAGAGTCTGGGCACAATGGCACATGCCTGCAATCCCAGCACTGGGGAGGCTGAAGACAGGAGGGTCACTGTAAGTCCTAGCTGCATAATGAGACCTGTACAAAATACATTAAAAAAAAAAAACCTATGGCTATTAGCAGCCATAGTTTATACAAACTTTCTGGCTCAGTACTAGTGATATATGTGTAAAAATCGATAAGACATGGTCCTTTCCTGGAGGCATGTACTCTGTTAGAGAAGCTTTCAGTACGGTAATGGCATGTGAAAACTGGTAGCAGCACTGAAGACGTAATGGACTCTGCTATGAGACAAAGGTACGGCGTTCACAGGAATAAGTCTTTTTTTTTTTTTTTTTTTTTT
>PVKA01036591.1:0-21676 GCA_004027165.1 Ctenomys sociabilis
AAAAACAAAAACAAAAACAAACAAAACAATAATCTCAAGGGTTTTAAAATATCCTAGAAGTCTCAAGATTTTTGTAGTCTTTATTTTATATCTTTTCTTTTATCTTCATTTCTAGCTTCTCAATAATCTAGGGGATCTAGGCTCCCTCCTCAGTGAACCTTTATATTTTCAGAGATCATCTATGTTTTCTCTCCCCTGAGCATTCACATGTGCTATTTCTTCTATATGAACCAATGTGCTCTGTTCACCTTGGTAATTATTGTGGTTTATGTCTATGCAGTCACAAGTAGGGCTTTTCAGAGGCTGCTGGATCTAGACTGTGGGATACTGGATTATCCACACGATACTGTGTGGCTATTAAACTAGTTCACAGACTGGTTTGGCAGAACTCTGAGTGGATAATGGCAAGGCCAACCCTGGTTCTGAGTGCTACTTGCACTAAGGGTTTGTAGCCTGGAAATAGTACAGATATCAGAAAGAGGGCTGCTGTGACCTCGTGCCAACTAGTGTGCTCAGCCTTTGGTGCACTTCTGCTCTCTGTGAGCTGTTTCTTCTCCTACTTGTTGCCCTTTTGCTCGCCATACTGTCTTGGAGCCAGCCTATGTGGGCTGAAACCTCTACAAGCTGGCTAAAGAAACCTTTCCTTCCTTAACTGGAGGGTGCTGATTATTTTGTCTCAGCAATGAGAGAAGTAAGATACTAACTTCTATTTCACCTTGATAACTTCTGTTCATCCTTTTTTTTTTTTTTTTTTCTTTCTGTATTTAGGATAGTGTCTACAGGGTCTCATTGCACAGATCACACTCATAGGGCTTCTCCTGTGTTCAGCCTCCCAAGCACTGGGATTACAGGCACGTGCCACCACACCCAGTCTCAGTCTCCATCTGCTGTGCTCTGCCGAAGCAGGCTCTTTAGTCCCCTGAGCTACCAGGCCGACCCTGCTGTTCATCCTTCTAGTTTCAATTTGACATTATTCCCTGCAAAGAAACTGTCTGGGTGCCACCCTATCTACTACAGCTCGTGGGATTTTCCCTACTGTGTCCACTGCCACCCAAGCATTTGCTCTCATTGCACTCGAGCACTTAATTGGAATCCTTTTCATTCATGCATGGATCTACCATTGTCACAATTGCATTACCCAGGATGTTATTCAGTTATTCACTTAAAAATGTATCTAAAAGCTGATAATGGTGGTACATATCTACAAGCCAGCCACTTTGGAAGTTGGAGGAAGGATTATGAATTCAAAGACAATATAAGGCAATTTAGTGAGACCCTATCTCAAAATAGAATTTAGAAATGTATGTGGGGCGGGGGGGTCGGAGAGGCATAACTCAGCACTCTTTGGATTCAATCCTGGATACCAAAAGAATAAAAAGAAATCTAACGAATTAACATATTTATGTGTGTGTCTTGACATTTCATCAAGTCTGAGACATCTCATTTTATTTCCCAAGAATCCCAGAAAAGTCGTACACACTATCTTGCCTTTGCAGATTCTTTTAGCAGCTTCCTTACAGAATCATAAGAGCTGTATTATAATGACTTTTATGATACTAAGGGTTAGCTAGATTATAACATCAACTACTTTTTAAGAAATATTACCATATAGATGTGAATGAAATAATTATTGCATATTTCAAAGTCTGTTTGCTTGATGTTTTACATTCTTGTTTTGTTGAAATATAGAGCTTAAAACCTACATTCTTAAAGAAATGATTACAATGCATGTAGATAAATTAAATACTCGCCTTTATTGCTTCCCAGAGTTTATTACTTGCATGAAGAAAGCCTGGAGAAAAGTCACATTTTTATACATTTATTTTGTAGTGCAAACATTTTTACTGCTCTCAGTTTCTTGAAGGTTTCTTTCTTCTTCTGACTGGTCTAAGCCAATATATTCTTAAAAGGTTTTCTCATGTAACATTTGAAAATTTTTAGCATGATGAATATTTTGTGCAGTAGTTTAAGCTTCTTTCTTGAAATAGGCAAAAGAAATGTAAAATCTTTTTTTTTTTTTTTTTTTGTATCAGGAATTGAACTAAGAACCGTACACTTACCAGACAGGCACTGTGCCACTGAGCTACATCCCTGGTTCAACTTGAAACATTTCAAAAATATTTACCTTAAAATAAGTTTCAAGGCTTTTAAAAATGTTCATGGTATTATTACTTTAGATATTTTAAAAATTCTAGCACACAAATATCAAACATATAAAGCACTGCCTACCAGGAAGGTTAATTTCTTTCTAATAACATTATCTCATTATAAATTATTAACCTATGGGGTTCTGAAATGTTGAATTCTAGAGGTAAAGAAGTTAAAACATAGCAAAAATTAAGTCTTAGACTTGGTTTTCCTAAAGAGAATTTAAAAATAATTTCGAACTAATTTGTGATAAAATTTTTATTTCAATTTTGATTTATGAACATAGATCATTTTTAAAAGTGTATGTTTAAATACCCACCATGAATAAGTAGGAACACAAGGCAACTGAGCTAGTTTTGTTTTATCTTTTTAGAACAATAAACAGTAGGAAGAAATATCAATAACCTTAACTTCCTATTTCAATGATTGTCTAGAGTGCGTGTTAAAATGGCAGATTTTCAAGGCAAGACAAGTATCCTCAGTATTCTCAGGAAAAATCCTTAATACACTCTTTCACTTTCAATCTCTTAAGAAAATATGAAATTCATAGTAAAAAAATTATTAGTCAGTTTTTCTAATCCTAATGTTACTAATAACATCCAAATTCACCTGTTAATATAGAACAAAGACCAGAGCATCTCTGAATGTTACTTATTGTGGAAAGAGATTAATCACTAATTAGAACAAAGTATACAGCATAGTCCAGACCCATGATCCATAATGTGACTTTACTGATGCACTTTAGAGCAAGTGGCATTCCTATGCTTTTTTGAAAGTAATATAACACTTATAAAGCATTCATTAGATGAAAAATGGTGTGCATAAGGGCTGTTATCTTTTGTGTCCTGATGTGTCCCCCAGGGCCTCATGGAGCCTGGGGTGGCCTTCTAGAGTTTATGACTGGTTCATGACCGAATGCTGGGTTTATAGGTGTCAGTGCTATCCCTGCCTGGCGTGGACAGCCTCAGTGTAGTCTAAGGGAGAGAGGTTTGTCCTCTGCCTCTGCTGCTGCTCCCCCTTTTTTGCTCTTGCTGTTTTGCTGGTTTTTGCTACCTTGAATGGTTGCCCTCTGCCATGTGCCTCTCTGACTGGGAACCAGCTGAGTATAAACTGAATCCTCCAAAAACTGAGCTGAATAAACTTTTGCTTCCTTAATTTTGGATGCCTAGTATTTTGTGCCAGCAATAAGACAAAAGTAAGAGACAATGTGGAAGTTAGTTAGTTCATTTACATCATACTGAAATCTAAGCTTGGGTCCTGAATTTAAAGTCAATGAAGTTTAAGGCACACTTCTCTAGCATCATGTGTGTTTCTCCAACTTGGTACAGTATCAAAAACTTATGAGTAGAATACCTGGAATTAGGTGCTGTTTGGTAGAATTAATAGAAAGTTCCTTTTTCCAGCAGGACCTCAGAAATCCCCTGGTTGCACTCTGATGGTTTGCACATATCTGCCCAGCACTGAAAAGGTGTTGGCTTTAATCACATCAACCAAGCTCCTCAAGGCTTTGTTGCTTGTTTGGACCCAAGTAATACTCTTTAACAAGGGCCTTAAGCCTTATCCCAAGGGACAATAAACATTCTTCAGGGTCATAGATTTGGAGAAGCTAGACCAGCAAGATAGCTCAGCAGACTAAGAGCCTACTTAGGCAAGTGCAGGTACCGGGCTTTGATCCCTGGCACCACACGCCTCCCCAGACACGCTCAGCTGCCCACCAAGACCAGGCATGGTGGCACATGCCTATAATCCCAGCTCTGGGGAGGCTGAAAATGGAAGGACCACTGAGTCTGAACTGCACAGTGAGACTCTGTACCAAATACACTGAAAAAAAAAAAAAAAAAGGGATAGATTTGGAGAAGCCATGACCTGTCTTCTAGGGTGTCATCTCTGTCTTCATCTGCTTCCATGAACCAATCTGCCTCACTAAGGTAATGCTCATGAACATACTGAGAAGACAGCTGTCTTCTGCCTTCTTCTGGTGCCTCCCAAAGTAGAGAAGTGTTCTGTGAGCTTATGAACACTTTTCTAACAACTTCAATCCCACAAAGACCTGAAATAGTTGGTTCTTTTCTTTACACTTTGGGGCTTGTCATCACTCAGCAAGTCTTCACCTTCCAATGGAGTTTTCAGCTCCCATTGTGGTCACCTATTTGTCATAACCAATGTCTATCTTCAGATTTTATCAATCTTTTTAGATGATTCTATCAAGTATCACTTGAATACCTGGAATGAAGAAATGAGAATAGCATAGCAGGATGCAAAGTCAATACTCAAAAGTCAATAGCATTTCTCTACACAGATAACAAACACACTGAGAGGGAAACTATAGAAACAATACCTTTTACCATAGTACCACAGAAAATGAAATATCTTGGAATTCATCTAACTACAGAAGTTAAAAATCTTTTCATGAAAATTATAGCATTCTGAAAAAAGAGATCATAGAGGATTTCAGAAAATGGAAAACTATACCCTGCTCCTGGATAGGAAAAACCAACATCATGAAGATGGCCATACTCCCAAAATTGTTGAATAGATTCAATGCAACCCCTATCAAACTAACAACAAAATACCTCCCACACCTAGAGAAATCATTCTTACAATTTATTTGGAACCATAAAAAACCTAGAATAGCAAAGTCATTCCTGGCTAACAAACACAAGTCAGGAGGCATTACAAATCCTGACTTGAAATTATACTACAAAGCTACTGTGATAAAATCAGCCTGATATTGGCAACACAATAGACCTAAGGACCAATGCAGAGGCCTCTAGGAACACACTCAACCACTTGAACTTCAACAAAGGGAAGAAACACGCTTACTGGAAGAAAGATAGTCTCTTTAGGAAATGGTGCTGGAGAAACTGGCTCCCCACATGTCGAAAACTAAAACTTGACCCTGGTCTAACACCATGCACTAAGCTAAAGTCAAAATGGATTAAAGATCTTAACATTAAAACAGAAACATTCAATCTCTGGGAAGAGAAAGTAGGAGAAACTCTTGAAGACATAGGGGTAGGCAATGAGTTCATGAACAAACATGTATTTGCACGGGAAACACTTGAAATAATTAACAACTGGGATCACCTGTTATTGAGAAGTTTTTGCATGTCAAAAGAAATTACCAACAAAGTGAAAAGAAACCCCACAAATTTTGAAAAAATCCTAACTCATAAGCAGTCAGACAAAGGTCTGCTCTCTAGAATTTATAAAGAACTAAAAAAATATCAGGGCCCCTAAATTTAAAGACCCAATCCAGAAATGGGCATCCAAGATGAACATACACTTGTCAGAGGACAAAATTAAAGAAGCGAGTAAGTATATGAAAAAATGCTCTATATCATTAGTCATCTGTGAAATGCAAATTAAAACATCACTGAGATACCATATCACCCCAGAAAGAATGGCTATTATAAAAAAGTTAGCCAACAACAAATGTTGGAGAGGTTGCGGGAAAAAAGGAACCCTTCTCCACTGCTTGTGGGAATGTAGACTGGTGTAACCATTATGGAAATTAGTGTGGAGACTCCTTAAGAAACGAGAGCTGGAAATCCCATTCAAACCAGCTATACCCCTACTGGGAATTTTCCCAGAGGAACTGAAAACATCATATTATAGGGATGTATGTGTACGTATGTTTATAGCAGCACAATTTGTGATAGCCAAATCTTGGAAACAACCAAGATGCCCTTCACATGAGGAATGGTTGAAAAAGATGTGGTATTTTTATACAATAGAGTATTATTCAGCTCTAAAGAATGATAGACTCAAAGGCTTCATATTTAAGTGGATACCATTTGAAGACATACTATAAGCAAAATAAACCAGATCCACATGTGCAAATATTTTATAGTCTCCCTAGTATAACTCAAAAAAAAGAATTGCAAATAGAAATGTATAACACAATTAAAAGGAAATCAAGAACTTGAGGACTGGACAACGAGGAGAGGGCAAGGAGAAATGCTGAAAAACATGACAGAGGCAAGAACATTCATTTATACACACCAGATGGGTAAGACAATAGTCCTGAGAAACATCAGGAGATTTTTGAAACTAGCAGTTGAGTGGTAGGATTCTCACCCTGACTAACTACATATGCTGATACCTGTGAACTAAGCAACTGCACTGAATTTAGTAAAGTGTAATAGTGTAATAGACTCCAAATGCCTGTCATTCTGGTCTTCTAAATATGTACTTCATGACATACCACCTATTACTGTACTGCTTTGTTTTAAAGGGTAGTAAATGAAAAATAAGACAAAAATGTCATAAGACAGTCCTGATACAATGCTACTGTGTTGTATATGGATGGATTTCTAAGTATCTATGTAAATATATGGAAGTGTTCATTCCTATTTAAATTTTCTTTTTCTTGTTCATATTCTGTATGGACTTAGAGTTTAGTATCTCAATGCTTGGTGGAAAATACATGCTCCCTGTTATGCCTCTGATGTTTAATATAGTACCCACACTATTAGTGTGGGTAAACTGAATTGCATATGTTTCAGGATAATAATAAACTTGTCTTCTGGAGGGTTAATAACTTAAGTTTGCAGATCAAAATTTGGAGATAAAGAAAGGCTGCAAAGTCAGCCAACATTTTGGCTCCAGCCTTTCAAGGTCAGTGAAGACTTAGGACATAGGAGAATTTGTTTGTAACATCATGTAACTCAGTTGTGCCCCAAATTTTCTGATCAAGGAGATTATGGGGCCACAGAGGAAAGTGATCAATGATATATAGTATGCTTAAGGAGAGTTACATGGAGAGAAAACTGTCTCTCAGGCTTCCACAGAAAACAAATTGGTCAAGCAATGGCCATGACTCCTCCACGTGGCTGACACTGACAAAGGATCTACAAAGTGTGGTGCAGGGTTAAGGGATAAACCTTGAGGATACCTATCTGACCTTATCTGATACAAAAATTACATTTCTTGTTATATAGGTCTTGCTTTTACTCGGTCTTAACCATCCAGCAGAAAAGTATAAAAATGGAGGTATATAAAGTCATATTAATATACTGAGCTGTGAATGGCTCAAGTCAATAACTTCTGTAGATAACCCACTTCTATTGTGGACTGCCAATCTGTGTTGGATTGTTTTATTTAAATATATATATATATATTATATATATATGTACATATATATATTTTATATATATATAAAATTAGCTATCCATGTTTTGAAAATCTGTAACATATATATTGTTGCATGTTACCCTGTTTATGTCACTTTTTCTATTTGTTTTTCCTTCTATTTTTCACTCCTCAAGTTAAAATACAAATAAATAAATAAATAAAAAAGAAATGAGAGTTAGAAACTATAAGTAATTTAAAGTGCAAAATAAAAGACAAATAATGGGAAACGGGGAGATGGGACTTTTGCAGATGGGAAAGTAATTTAGAGATGGAGAAGGGAAGAAAGGAGCATCTGGGGAGAGAGAAAGGATTAAGATGCGATCCGTACATGAGCATATTTGCTGTGCATCAACAGCATGTACTAAGGGAAACAATGGGCTGCCATTCCTGTTCTTCTCATGAAGTGTGGAGTAACAGAGTGTAATGAAATCCAGTGCTCATCCACAGAGAAGGAGAAGTTATGTGTCTGAAGGCCAATTTTGGGTCAGCTTTTGGCAGCAGACCATTGTGTGTGCATGTGTGTGGGGAATCCTGTATCAGGCTGATGGGAACTTGTAAATTATTTCCATTACATTTGTTGCTAAAAGAACAACTACAAAACAATAAAGTTTATCACCTGTTGACTAAGAGTTGCAGGTGGCAAGTTGTACGGTTATTAAATGTAATATAGAATCAGATCATAAAGGAGAAATTGAAAAATTGAGGTTTCCAAAGAAATAAACTTTAAAAAATGATAATCCCTTAAAAATGTTCAAATAGGAAGGGGGATTAGGGAAGAGGGAGAGGGGAGGAAAGGAAGGTATGAGAAAAAAGGGAAAAAGTAGAAATAAAGCTTTTGTAAATAAGGAGGGCAAGAGGGCTTGAAGAAAGAGTATAGGAGGGGAGGGAGATCTATCATGTACAGACACAGACTCCCAGAGATGAATGTGATTGTTATATGTATCTTTTTTTTTTCTCTGTATGTTAGGGAAGGGTCTCATTACTAGATCAGACTCGTAGTGATCCGCCTTGTTACAGGCAAGTGCCACCACGCCTAAGAGCTGAGACTACAGGCAAGCACTACCACATCAAGTCTCAATTGTCATCTCAGCACACCCTGGGGGTAGCGCCGGCACAGCAGACCCAGGGTCACCCCCCCTGCCCCTGCCCCTACCTCTCCTTGCAGGTACTTTAATCCACTGAGCTATTTGGCCAGCCCTGTTATATATATCTAAAATGTACCAATAAACTTAACCTAAAGAATGATAATGAAAAAAATGCATACTACCATGATTTTCAGTAAACAATACAAACATTAAGTTAACTTTCACCTTTATTTTAACATTCAGAGGAAGCTACTACAGGCCCCATAAAGGCATCCTTATGGGGCAGCACAGATTGCATCCTAAACTGATTCTTTCTTTATTGTTAGTTGGCTTGGATTTGGATTCTGAAGGTCCTTTCTATGTTTGAAGTGGCTTAAATGTGTGAATTAAGTTGACCATGAGGGTGGAAAACCTAATAAAAATTAGACTTTTCTTACAAGTACTCTTTGTCACATAGAACCTTTATGAACATCATTTTAATGCATCTAAAGAGACAATAGAAGAAAGTTCACATTTTCAGTGACAGTAAGTTCAAGACAGTCCATGTACATTTGCAGCCAGAAAACTGAACAACTGTGCAAAAAATTAATCATGCAAGCAAATTAATCAGTGTTACTGACCACTTGTCCTGTAATCTTTCATTGGGCTAAGTGTGTGAATGATATAGAATAAAGGTCTTGCAAATATAATCACCTTTAAGCAACTATTTTTTGGGACAGTACCTCAGATAGTATTCAGTAAAAATGGCTAAACATAAAGTCAATACATGCTTAAATGCATGTATTTAATTTAAATAGTTAAATGCTATTATTTAATCTCCAATCATAATCAAAGTAGAAGTTCTAATTTCTCCTTTCAGGTGAATTAAAAATGTGAGGATCTTCTTCCTCTGGCCCTATATTATAGAGTCTGATACATCACGCATTGACTTTTTGATAATTGTGGGATAGAGGCAGAGATAGAAAGACATAAATGTTGATATATTCTTTTAGTTGTCTAAGAGTAACATTTTGAAAAACTTGGCTGTTTCAAACACTTCTTTAAAAACTATGCAAGCAGAACAGCAGCAGCAACAACCAACCAGCTGCACTAGAATGAGGTCCATTCCATTATTTTATAAAACTGAGGATCTCCAGTGCCTTCTGGATTGGACAAGATCTCAAGAGCAAGGAGTTGCCATCTTCAAGTTCAGGTCTTTAAGAAGGATTTTGTTTACAAAGGAAGTATTTCCTAGAGTTATTCTAGGGGAGTAGTCCTCAATCCTTTTGGCACCAGGGCTCAGTTTTGAGGAAAATTTTTATGGCTGGGGAGCAGAGGGGGCTGTCTCAGGATGCCTGAGAGGAGCCTGCCACTTAGAGCACTCAAATTTGTAGTGCCTCAGCCAATCTGATTATAGGTGGGGCCCAGGTATGGGAAGAGGCTATAACCAGAGCTGAAGCTTTGCTCCTCACTTGCTGCTGCTCACCTCTTCCTGTGCAGCTTGGTTATTAACAGGGCATGGGTCAGATTACATGGGTCTGTGGCCTGGGTTTGGATGTCCTTGCTCTGGGGATACACAGGAGACAAGGCAGGAAATTGCAGCACCTGGGCCATTCCTACCCTGTAGTCTGAAAGATAGCACCTCAAATGTTAGCAGTAGTGATCAGAGCCAAAAGGAGAATCAAAATGCAATCAAAATGCATGTGGTGTACCTTAGATCTAGAATGTTCCCCCAGAGTTTCATGTGTTCAAAGGTAGGGCTTTTGGAGAATGAATGGATCATGAGAATGCTTACACTTACCAGTGATTGACCTGTTGCTGAGTTTATGGTTGACTGTGGGTTAGGACATGAGGTCTGGTTGAAAGAGGAGTGCCACTGGCGTGTGTGGGTGCCTTTGGGGGATGTGTCTTCTGCCCCAGCTCACCCTTTCCTCCCTGCTTCCTCACTGCCCTCAGGTGAGCAGCTTTTCTCCATGGTGCTTTTCCAACAGACCTTTTCTGCCTTAGAGCCGGCCAACCATGACTAAAGGCTTCTCAAGCCAGGAGCCCAGATTAACCTCTCCCCTTTAAATTTCAGGCATCAGGTCTTATGTTTCAGAGGTGGAAGAGTGACAAGATCCTCTTAGGTTGTCCTCTTCATCCATTCCCAAAAGACAAATGAGTGACTGAAGAGCTGAAAAAGTGGACACAGAAGTAATCGTTGTCTGAGTTTTTTGAGGCATCTCCACACTTAATGGATAAAGAAAATGAGGTATTTGTACAGGATGGGGACTATGTTGCCATTGAGAAAGAAAAATTCAAGTCATTTGTAGGAAAAAAAATGCCCCTGGAGAAAAAATTGTAAAATGAAATAAATCAGACACATAAATTTAAATATTGCATAACTTCTCCTGGAAGAGAAACTCAAAGTATAAATAATTAAACAAATAAAAGATAGACAATAGGAAGCAGGAAGATAAATCTTTCACAAATGGGCAGCAGACCTAGAAATGGAGAGGGGAGGAGGGAGGACAGGAGACGGGGGATAAAAGGAATTACAAGCTATGTTAAGTACATATACCTGCTCTCTAAGATGAATGTAAACATTATATACTGAAAATATGTGCTAATAAGAATTTGAAAAGAAAATAGTCATCGTCACCCTCCCTTTTCCAGCCGTCCCACTGCAATTCTTTTCTCTCCAAAGCCACTGGTCACTGTGAGACTAAATCTGCAGGACACCTTGCTGTCGTAAATGGTAGAAATTCAGAGAAAAATGGCTGAGACAGAAAGAAACATTTGGATTATGTAGTTGAAAGGTACAATTTAAGGGCAGGTGTGATGGCGCAGGCCTGTAATCCTAGCGCTGGGGAGGCTAAAAGCAAGAAGATCACTAGGACTCTGAGCTGCACAGTGAGACCCTATACCAAATACATTAAAGAAAGAAAGGTATAATTTATAGTGTTTTCTCAGTTCCTGTGAAAGCAGTGAGATTGTGCCTGATTGTGCTGGCCAGGAGACCTGTCACCCCTGTGAAAATGAAGAGGTAAAGCATCTGCTTAGGCAGAGTGCAGGGACGGGGTTCGATCCTCAGCACCACATGCCATGCCTGCCCAACCCCTGGGGCACACTGACAGGCGATTGAAACGGTGTGGTAGCACGTGTTGATTTGTGCCTGCAATCCCAATGCTTGGGAGGCTGAAAGCAGGAGGATTGTTACAAGTCTCATTTGTGTAGTGAGATCCTGTAGACCCTGTACTAAAATACATTGAAAAAAAAAAAAAAAAGAAACAAAACCAAGAGGAATTCTAGATGGTATGTGCCTGGGCTGTGTTCCAAGCACAAGCCCATTAGATGGAGCTCCTCAGTCTGTGCACAGCAGCTTACAGTAGAGGAAGGCTGGTTCCCTGCTGGAAAGTTGCAGTGCTTTTGCTAGAAAAGGGATAATCTACTATTGTTTTTTATCCTTTCTGACCTGTCAGGAATATTTGACCCCAGCAACCCCTTTCTTCATAGAACACTCTTTTCTTACATTCTTTGAAATTATTTGGCTTTTTGTCCACCTCTGTGCCATTTGTGAGCAGATATCCTTGCAGGATGCAGAGGTCACAGTCCCTCCATCTACCCCAGAGGGCCTCAGTATTCCCTCTCTTCTTGGTCCCTTTTCTTGGCATAGACCCTGGTGCCTGGCTGGATTTGCTCAGTGGTGGTTGACCTTGTTCTAACAGAGCAAAGTCCTGGCTGCCTCTGCCATGGCTGCATCACTGATCTTGTCTCTGGGTTAAGGGACTGGTTCAGCAGGGCTGTGCAGAATGAAGCCTGCCATGGGTAGCTGCTGCAGATTGAGTGCCTTTTGTACCCTGAAGAATCCCCAAAGCTTGTGCTTTCCAGGCAGCTACTTGAAAGCATGGTAAGGGAGCAGGTGGATGTGGAGTGTTACTACACAGAAGGCCTACTGTGGTGAGTAGGGACAGAAGTGGTGGTGCTGGGGAGGGTGTACAGAGAGCTTTTTATTGCACTGAAAGCAAAACAAAGCTGGACATTGTGGGAGCCTAGAATCCCAGTATTCTAGGAGGGTTGCAGGAGAATCCCAAATTTGTGATTAAAACATTTTCAATACTACACCTTTACAGTATGTAATGATTTCATTCATCACAAGGACTTCTGTGGTGGATGTCACACATCTTATTTCTCTTTACTCCCCTTTCCCCTCTTCCTTCTCTCTAGCTCTTGGTTCTCTTCCTGTCAATAGTATGGTAGAATGAGCCATAGAGTATGCAATAGGAATCAAGAGAACTGCTTCATCTCTCAGGTATGTGAAGATTCCAAGCAAGGTCACATAACTGTCACTAAACTGTTGTGCCTTCTCCACACCTACCCCATTTCATCTTGCAAGCACCTCTGGATGCCCATGCTCCATGACCTCTGCTGACCCTCCTGTTTCAATGGAGGGTTTACCAAAGGTAAGGGACTGAATTTTGTTTCCTCCATGTGGCCCTAGGTCTAGTACAATGATGAGCATGCTACTGAAATTCAGTGAATATTTTCTTCCTGGTAGATGACAGTTTCTACAGAGGTTATTTACTAGGAAATTAAACACTAAGATGTGATATGTCTGAATTTTTTATTTTTATTTATTTATTATTGATTTTTATTTTAGTTTTTGGGGCTGGCTCAGCCTGCCCTAGGGGTGGGGCTGGTGTGGCATGTGGTGCCGGGGATCAAACTGCAGTCCCCGTGCTTGCCTAAGCTTGCCTAAACAGGTGTTTTAGACTGCTAAACTGTCTCACTGTCCCCATGACTATATTTTTTAAAATATAAGCTACTGTGATGTCTTGTTCCATTGTTTAATTCTGTTGTGATTCATTTGGATTGATATAAATCAGAATAAGTTGATTCATTTCAAAAGATCTTCCAATTCATTCCAAAGCATTATTTTAAAGAGTTAATTATGGCTAAGAAAGAATTTAGAGAACAATAACATCATTGGAAACTATAGTGGTTTTTGTTTTTTTTCCGTACTTAGGACAAGGTGCACAAGGTCTCATTGTGTAGATCAGACTTGTAGTGACCCTCCTGTTTACAGCCTCCCAAGTGCTGGGATTATAGGCATGTGCCACCATGCCCACTCTCAATTGCTGTCTTAGCACTTCCTGGGAGGGGGAATAGGGGGCTGCATATTAAGCAGGCCCAGGTTTCGAACTCCAGGCCCCTGTGTCTAAGCAGATGCTTTAATCTGCTGAGTTATTTGGCTGGCCCAGGAAATTATAGTGTTAATTTCCTTATGTAAATAGACTTTGGATTAGTTGAGAAATATGATTTTGGAAATTGTTTTGGTGTAACACACATTTAAAATCTGAGTTACTAGGGGCCTGGGAGATAACTCAGTAGAATAAATGCTTGCCTGGCAAGCACAAAGACCTGAGTTCAATCCCTGGTTCTGCAAACAAAATAAAAAATAAATAAATAAAATAAAATCTGAGTTACTGATATTTTACAATAAAAATCTGATCTTTTGACTATCCAAAACAGAAGTATAGATTTGAAATTCCAATAGAAATCTAATTTATAACAGCAGTAGAAGTTAAGGCAGTGATAAATTTACAATAGATATACTGAAGACAAAGAAATCTTTGAGCTTCTAGAGAAATTAGCTCTTCAATATCACTTCCATATTTACACTCAGAATTCAGAAGGTTTTATAAGCTTCAGTTGGGGAAGATATTTAAAAAGCTGGGATCTAAAAGTGTGTTTGTTTGCATTCATGTGTAAGACAGCAGCTCTACCTTTGCATTACTGAGGATATTCATTCTCTCTCATATTTTAAGGTTCCCTTAAACAGTTTTCTTTTTTACTGTCACCACATTCTACCCAAACATTACCAAGCTTCATTACATTTATCAAATTTATATATAAACAGTGTTATTTACATTTGATGGAACTGAGCCCATTTCCTTCTCCCTTAAGAGGCACATGATATAAAATAATTTTGAATAAACACAAAGATTTAGGATGAGTTCTTGCTACGAATGAAGCCAACAAATCCTCAAAAAATAAAGTGTCTGTTTTCCCCAGAATTATTCTCAAAGTGGTGAAGCTCAACCCTGTGCTGCAAAAGCATGAAGGAGTGGTGGACGTTGGGAAGGGCCGGGGAGATGGCTCGCCCTTAGGACCGGCTACCCTTGCTGCATTCTTAAGCTGATCAGCTTCTCTTTGTATAGCACTGGGAGCAGTCATGATGCTCCTGGGATTTGACTTAGATGGTATGAATATTGAAATCCAAGGTAGCAGTGTGTAGCCTTTTGGTAAGAGTGTTTGCTATTTAACCCTTCTCAGGATGCTATTTTAATCTATCTTTAATACTTTTTTATAAATCAGATTTTTTAAAAAATAATATGTACAGCCACACAGCTGGATGTAGACAAGAGTGTATGTAGTTACGGAAACAAATCATCTGCTGACCCTGTGTCGGTGGTGTGGAGAAGGAAACATGAGGGCTTTTAAAATTTATATTGATTTCTGGGAAACTATTTTAAATAAACATAAAATCATTCAGAAAGAAAAAGGCAAGATCAATATTTAAAATCAATATTTGGCCATTATTTTGCTTTTAGTAATGACCTACATTGCTGTTTTATAGTTCTCGCCAGTCCCCTGACTTTATTAGGTGAATGTTCATCTCAGTGAATCTTTCAGAAGGTCCTCAGAGGCACAAAGCTGAATGTCTAGTAACTGGGAAAGAGTCGAAGAGGGACGGGTGCCTGTCTGGGAACGCTTGGGGAAGGACTTGGCTACTGAGCTGATCACGTTCCAAGTGAGGAAACAAACAGGAGACAATCTGTGCCCAGCACGAAGATTGGCCAGCCTCAGCCTTTCCTGGTAAAGGTAATTATATTATGCTCTGGCAATGGTGTCAGCTAAGGGTGGGAGTGGAAATGACAGCATACAGAAATTAAGATGTGTTGGAGAAGTTTCATTAGAAAGGAAATATGAGAAGGGTAGGAAGAGGATGTAGGAGGTGGGCCCTGGACACAGGACCTCGGCACAGTTGCTGTTGCTCCATCTGCAAAGGGAAAGGTTAATGACCATGGAAGGAAGTACTTCTTCATTAAAGAAGGCCAGAGACCTCTGGAGAGCACAGCCATTGGGTTCATATTGTATGTGATTCCCCATATAGTGATCTACATTTCCAAATTCAACAGTGAACTGATATAAGCTTTATTTAAATAGGTAGTGCTTTCCTCACAGTGGTGCACGTGCTGGTCCCGACAGTGTGCCCTCCATAGCTGCACCCCTAATCTAGACTCTGACCACAAGGGCCTCTTATGGACATCCAGCCATTTCCACATAGGAGATAAAATCAGGGGATTGTTTGTGTCAATTTGGCATCACGTGTCATAAAGCTCAGTGCAAGACAGTTCTTTAGAGAGGAGTCTCTGACAAAGCTTGTGGGAGCATACCAGAGAGGAGTTACATGTAAAAGTCTCTTATGAGAAGCAAGATTTGCACTAATAGTGGTTGGACAAGATATGTCGGCTTCTAGTACTATGGACAAATACTAGGAAGATAATAAGGTAGAAAGTATTAAATACTGAAACTGTGATATAATTCAGCTTTAAAAAATAAGACAAGTATACAGCTACATTCTCTTAATTCACTGATTAGAGACATCTGCTATAATAGTGTCTGTAAGTATAATATCATGTATGCACCTTGGGCGATACCAAACCATTATGAAAACAATTTGCTATGTATTAAGTATTGAATCTGTACCGTTAATTTGGTTTGAAACTGTCTCATTGCTATTTGTTCTTCAATAAAAAAATAAAATAAAAATAAATAAATAAAAGAAGTCTCTTGATTTGTCCCCCTCTTTAAGACTTAAGTGTCTTCATGGAAATACAACTGATTTCCTTATTCAAAAATGATCTGTCCGGGTTTTGCATGTATTCTATATTAGAAACATTTTTCAATGCTGAGGAATATAGTGCCAGGATTAGCTTTTAAATGATACCAGTGCTATTTTCCTGAATGCTAGTTGTCCTCAGATCAATTTGTCACAAGGCTACAGGGAGCAAATATGATGGAAAGCATTAATAGACCTGTAACAGCATTTTTGTTATGGTTGTGAAGTATTTTGCTGGTCATCCCTCAGCCACCGAGATCTGTCCATGTGGATGTGCACAGATTCTTGCATTCAGGGGTCAGTTTCCTTGACAACTATTAGAATAAAAACCTTCCTTATTCCCAAGTCAGAGTTTACTGACCAAAATGTTGCAGAATGGCGTGATTTAATTCTATGAATATTTATAAGAATTTTTAAAATTTGAATTATTTTGTAAAAGCTAGAGTTAGTATAATTATACAGAACCTAAGAGCTATCACCATTCTGTCTTTGAATAAATCATAATCGATCTGTGAAGACAAAATTTTCATATAAGAAATGTTTATTAAAAAGGCCAGGGAGATGGCTCAGTGGAATAAGTGCTTCCCTGGCAAGCGCAAAGGTCTGAGCTCAATCCCCAGTTCCACCAAAAAAAAAAAAAAAAAAGAAGAAAGAAAAAAGAAAAAAAGAAGGAAATGATTATTAAATGTGTGACTTAAAAGTGATAAAATTAAATTATAGACAAAAGATACATATTTATCTAATAATTTTGCTGGAAGATAGACTATAGCTTAATGATCTTCAGATTCCCTAGTAATTTTCAACAAATTCTTTTCTCTGCTCAACACCTGCCTATACCCCTCTTGCTCTGAGCCCTCGACGTCATCTCATTCAATCTGAGAATTTAAAAGCATCAAAAAAATAAAAATAAAAACATTGCATCTTCCCTCAATAAACTGCATGCTCTACACTCCTGGCACTATGTCTCTAACCTTCCTTTGATGCCTTTGTGTTTATCTATGTTGGTCCCTCAAGTACTTTAGAATTTTTGTTTCTCATCTGTGTAAAATTGCACTTGATAATTATCCTCTGACTTTTGTGAAAGCTATGCTTTCTTCCAAATTGATCATTCACATTGACATAGAAATGAACTTTAATATTTTCTTTTTTGAATAAAATCCAGAAATCCAACTGCATTTTTGTCCTGTTTCAGTTTCTATTTCATTTTTCTATTTCTTTTGTCAACTCCTGGGAACTCTGTCTTCAGTCACTGTCACTAACTACCCCCTCTTTTCTCCTTCCATTCAGCATCACAAAGCTTCACTCTACTTCTTCCTTTAGTGTTTTTATTAAAAACAGCTTATTTTTTCCTTCCTCTGGAGGTTAGAGAATAGTGCAGATTTCAACTTTGAAAGCATACTGCCGAGAATAAAGTTATAACTCCTCCAGAGCCAATTTCTAAGCAAGTCTAGTCCTGGTGTCAGACTGTGTGATGCTTCAGGGTAAAGGGAGTTAGGACCACTTCACCATCAAAGTAATTCATAGAAAACTAAGAGGAAAGAAGGAGTTGACTTTGGGGGACTCTGGGATCATGTGGTACCCAAGCTCCTCAATGTGCATTTAAAGGAATGGGAACCATTCAGACCCCCTTATGAAAGGATTGGTGATCAGTTGCTTCTACCTGAGAAGTGATTCTATTCTGGAGAAAATAGCGAAGAAATATTTAATTATGGAGTGATACAGAATCAGTATGATTTGGCTGACAAGAGAGCTCAGAGGACTAGGAGCCTGCTTAGGCAAGCACAGGGACTGGGTTTGATCCCCAGCAACACATGCTTTGTTGGCCCCACTGAGCCGGGCATGAAGACTGGGCATGGTGGTACATGCCTGTAATGCCCGTGCTGGGGAGGCTGAAAGCAGGAGAATCACAAAGAGTCTGAGCTTCACAGTGAGAACCTGTATCATATACATTAAAAAAAATCAGTAAGATTTAACAAACAGCTTGGAGAGGAACCCTGCGGAGATGGTACATTTCATGAAAAGCACTGGAACAAGTTTGATAAAAAAAACCTATCAGAAGTAGTCTTACACACACAACACACATAGAAGAAGAAGAAGGAGAAGAAAAGAAGAAGGAGGAGGAGAATGAGAAGAAAAGAAGGAGGAGGAGGAGGAGGAGGAGAAGAAGAAGAAGTCGAAGTGACAGAGAAATACATTTGTTGGTAGTCACAGCCCAGTTAGCCATAACCTGGCTGTACCATAAAATCCACTACTCAGGAGATTCGCAAGGCAACTTATTTGGTGATCGGTTTGCACTTTGAAAGTTTTTAGGTGGGATTTAATAGACATGATGATGCCACATCTTCTGCCCTTTCTTGGCATCCATCTGCCTTTGTGTGTTCTCTCAACTCAGGCACAATACTCTCCCCTTCAACCCCTGGAAATCAGGCAGTAACCCTCCAGTGAGGAAGGCCCAAGTATTCAGCCGTGGACTCATAAGCAAAATGAAGGGGAAAAGTCCTTTTAAAATAAATTTTAAAAAGTATTTGAGGTGAGATTTTGTAGAAGGTTTTTGATCATGTTGTTTTGTTTTTGGTAAAATCACCCCCTTCCCTTAATCATAAGTGCTTATAAAACTTAATGTTCTCATTTTTCCTGAAGTTTTATTTCCATTCATTCATTCATTTTATAATAATAAATTATAAAATTATTTATTTATTCATTTATTTAGAACTTTCTGCAAAGCTTTATTCCAGAGGGGCTCAGTCTTTTCTTGGCAGCTGCCTTCCTCATGGCGGCCAGCAGGTTGCTCAGCTCCTCACGCTTCCTCTTGGCATGGATGTGCGTCCCCACCCTTTTCTTGATGAACTTGAGGGCGCGCTTGTCCTTGGAGACCTTGAGCAGCTGCATGGCGTGGCCACTCATAGGGGGCGAAGCCACAGACCTCACGGATCATGTCCCGCACAGACTTGGTGTGCTTGGTGAGACGTCCACGACGGCGGCTGTGCCTCGGCTTGCTCACATTCTTAGTCACCTTGTGGCCCCTGTTGAGGCCCACGGCCATGGGATGGCGGAGGGTCATTGCTACTCTTCTTCAGTGGTTGCTGTGCCGGAAAGCTTTATTTCCTTTTAGTGAGGTCTTCCCTCACAATATTTTCTAGATTCACTTAACTAGAGGAAAACATATTTCTGAGATTTTATGTATTTTTCAAAAGGTATAATTTTTTTATATGACTCCTCTGTGGTGACTTACTATTTTAAAATATTAAGGCATGTGCAGTAAGTAGGGAAATGCACTTCGTAGTTCCTTCTGGATTAAGTAAAGCTTACTGGAGTGTATTTCCAACATTTCCATAATGTTCTATAGTGCATGTACTGTACTACAGGTGGAGAGCTCAGAAAAAGCTGACCTTCAGATTCTGCTTTACATTTCAGTCCTTCCTGTCCCTTTTTGATGCTTAGCAAATCTCAAGTTCCAGGGTACCTCTCCCAATCCTAGAGGTTAAACTTTGGGGAGGCCTTTTTGTTCTAGACTTTGAATTGCTACCATGTATCTTGACCTCTAGGAGTTCATCTCTAACTCTCAGTAATTTTAGGGTTTCCTCTTTGCAAGAACAGGGGGGTCTGGACTTCCATTTAGCCTCAATCATAAGAACCTAAAAGACAAGAAAGCAGAGAAGGGCACCGCAGGGAGGACTCATTGGTATAGACAACTACATGGAAATACACAGAGTGCTTTTTTGTGGGGTCTTTTACTTGATCTTTCTCTTTCCTTTCTATGAAGTAAAATCAGGGCTTTGCTCCCCTTGCTGATGCCATCCTAGAGTCCTCCTGTTGGTGCTCTCCAGTGGCTAGCAGGTGAGCAGAAGTCGCCTGGTCCAGCTGGGTGGCTGACGTTGGTAGCTCATTTGCATGTGCATCCTATTGTGTGGGTGCCGGGCATCTCTCATGTCATGTGACAAAAAGGAGCAATTGCGGTCAAGTCTTGCAGCAGCCTCTGGGATGGGCTTCAGAGATGTACCTCATGGAGGAAGGGAACACTTGTTTCTTCTTCGTTTGTCTACCAGTAATTTTGTCCTCATAATACTCTTTAATAGAAAAACAAACTTTCAATGGTATTGTCACACCAAAATGTTGAATTTCATTAAAGTTTTAAAAGGATTGTTTTTGCTGTTGTCTATAAAAAGTCCCTATTTTTAATAAAAAATGAAGTTATGTCTTTACAAATTAAATTCTGTAAAAAAATTAAATTGAAGGAGTGCAATTTTGTGTTTCATTTTCCTATTGCAGTAATAAAAATTTCTAACAGCTATAATATTTACAAATGATGATAACCATTTACTATCATTATCTTATATGAATTTAAGATTAATTTCAAATACTTAGTTCTGTTGTGTCGTTTCTCATATGCTTTGAGATGGTTTCCTTTTATTTAGGAAATTGATGCAATGAAAAATCTATAAATAATTTATTTGCACAGCATTTGCCAGCTGGTCTTCCATAGGTGTGCTCTGGTGGGGGCCAAAGGCCTAGGAAAGGAGGCCTCCATGTCAGTGAAGGACACCCACTGAAAACAGTCACCTGGGAAGCTACAGTTCACTTATACTCAAGTGTTTGGTTAGCTTTACAGAGAAGGCTTTATAGCGAAGATGAGGCATTTTTCATAGAAATGCCATGGGAAGGAGTTCTCAAAATTTCTGACAGTTTAATTTCAAAAGCTGATCTGTGTTGCTGCATGTATCCTCTTTTGAGGACAGGGAAGATTTTTCCCTTGTATTATGAAAAGCATCCTAAAGGGTTTTGGAGTGTACAGTTGCGTGCTTGTGTGTGTGTGTGTGTGTGTGTGTGCATGCATGTGCATGTACATGCATGTGTGTGTGTGTGTGTGTGTGTGTCTGTGTTTGACATAAGGGCATTAGTATCACTTTAGAAGTTAAACTTACAAAATATATCATTCCCACATTTCTTTTTCTTGAGTTTCTCCAGAAATTCTGGAGAAAATATATTGCCCTACAATATTTGGAGGCTACATATGCCACAAATTAAGAAATGAGCACTTACAGATTAGTAGATTATTAGAATAATAAAAGTTGGCATTCTTAGGCATAATTCCAACTCCCCATTTCTTTCACTGAAAAGGAAACAATGATGACAACAAGAGATTTGTTTTGCTGTTGAGGCACTTTTCTCTCCTTCACCTTACTAACTGGATAGATTGTGTGTTCATGTTGGGTGCCGTTCTTCCCTATGCCAAAGATACACTAACACAGAACATATCTAACTGTTACTATGTCTTCACTGGAAGGGGTACATTTGTAGAGATTAAGAGGTTTTGAATCTTGAAATGAAATTACTGTGAAGTATCTCACTGGGTCCTAAGTCTAATAAATATCACACTTACCAGACAATGGAGAACGGGATGGAAGTCACAGAATGAAACCATGGGAATACAGGAGTAGAGTTT
>PVKA01036592.1:0-21677 GCA_004027165.1 Ctenomys sociabilis
ACACTTTTAACTAAAAGAGCTGACAAGTTTATTTTCACATTTCACAATACAAATGAAACTGTACTTTCTGCACTTTTGCAGTACTTCTCCCTTTAAAACTATTCTTTGATAGGAAGGGGGAGCAAGTCTTCCTTGTCATTCATGCTGTTAGAAAACACCCAGAGTCACAGCACCATGATCCCCTGGTGAAGCATAACAAACAATGTAACACTGATGCAGAGAGGCCGCCCTCCACTCTATCTGTCTGGTCGGGTCATTCCCGGCCGAGTGGGCACCATCATGGGCCGAGCCGGCGGGCGCATCATCGGAGGCCCAGGCATCATCGGCATGTGGCCTCCCATGGGCGGCCTCATTCCAGGAGCTGCAGGACAAAACAAAGAGAAAGGATAAAAGGAGTGAAAAAATGCCACTAAGACTATGGTGATAGGAATTCAAACAAAAACAAAAGCACCCCCCTGCAAAATGCTGGAAAAAAAGACATACTTGACAGAAGAAATGCAACAAATTAATCACATTTGTAAATTACTCAGACATTCTCAAACAAAAAATGAAAGGTCAACACAAGAACCAAGTGGGAACCATGATCTTAATGATAGTAAAGGGGAAACTATAATTAAGACTGCTCTTGAGAAATAACCAGGGACACTAGTTCCCTAAACGACCTTTTTTTTACCTTAGGGAAATTCATAACTAAGTCACATGTTATTCAGTCAGCTTTTTTACCCAGTTACATCCACCATATAACCAGGACCTACTGCATGAATGTACACAGGCACGGAGAACAATCTTACCACTAAGCGTTTGCTCGGAGCTGTAGGGAAGGTGAGCAGGAGGCCCATGCTGAGAACCTGTCAGTAACCATACTTAGCTCAAGTCAAGAAAAATAATAGGCAATAATGTGATTTATAACAATTAGCACATACAAAATTGTATTTTTCTAATGCATTTTCAATACTATTAATAAATTTAAGTGTCCCATCAATAAACCAACCTAAATAAGTGAGCCATACAGGAGAACGCAAGCAGAAGGGTGGGAGAACAACACAGGCAGCTTTAAAATGGAATGGACAATGTTCTGCTTCCTCAGCTGGGTGGTAAATTCATGGATATTCATTATATTACTACTTTAATTTTCATGTGATATAAATTCCTTATAAATACTAATTTTTTTTCGTTTTTGTTTGCAGAACTGGGGATTGAACTCAGGCCCTTGTGCTTTCCAGGCAAGCATTTATTCTACTGAGCCATCTCCCCGGCCCCTAAATACTAAATTTTGCCTAATTAATTTTTAACTAATTTTGACTACAGGTCTTTCACAAATGGTTTAAAAGAAAACTACATTCAAAGTTGAATATAGCCTCATCATAAAAAAATGAAACACAAGTATATGCAAAGACACAAAATCCAACAAGTACAGAATTTTGTAAAGGTCAATTTCAACAGGAACACAAATTACTGAACTTCTAAATTCCACATAAAGGTCTAACCCTAATATACCATAAATTCAAGTATTTCTCACCAAAAACTGATATAAACCCAAAGTTAAAAACTGGGGTCCTGAAAACTTGTTTTCTTTGGTCTCTAGTAAATTTAACTTGAATTAGTTACCGTCATTAGGATTTCATACGGAATTCTGGGTTCTTTTACCTTTCTATGAGAACACTCAGCAACACAAGGACAGTAAGAGAGTAATGAACATCCATGTACCCACCACTCAGCTTTAGTGCTTCCCCACCCACAGCCAACGCTGTGGATCTGTACCCCCAATTCCTCTCTTCACCTACCTGCAATGACCCTCCACTTTTTCAAAAAAACACAATACGCACAATCTTATTTTATTCTGGCCTTGGAAAAAAAGAAAAACCTGCATTTTTTTTTTTTTTTTGGGGGGGGGGGAGTACTGTAGATCAAACTCAGGATCTTCCATTTGCCAGGCAGGTGCTTACACTGCTGAGCTATCTCCCCAAGCCTGCATTCTCAACTATCAAAGAAGGCTGCAGCTTGAGTTCTAGGAACATTCTTTATTTTTTTCCTTATTATGTCAGACAGGGTCTTCTCTGTTGCCCAGCCTGGGCTCAAGCAATCCCTCCTGCCTCAGCTGCTTGAACAGCTGGGACTGGAGGCATATGCTACCATACTTAGCTAGAAACTTTCTTTATAGACAATCACGCATTTATTACTTCACTGCATTGCTAACTCTTCTATGCATTTGAATATATAACCCTAATTTAGGAATGCTAAAGCCATCTAAATTGCTTTGTGCTTTGGGCTCACAAGGTAGTAAGTCAGGAAAACCCCATACTCACTCATTCTACTCTGAGCAGGCACACTGAATAATTCAGCTACAAAGCTTCTCTAATGCCTTTGCAATTTGATTTTCCAATTGAGTTGTAGGCATCAGTCACAAATGTTCCCAAACTGTTATTCTATCAGTCATATTTATTACCCTAATTATATAATTTATTCTGCAAACTAATAGAATAATGTCAAAAGAAAATTGTTTCTATAAAAACTAACTGGATGTACTCAAGACTCAGGCAAATCACCCCCAAAATTGTTCACAATTTTGTAGGATAAATGATAATAAAAGACTGCAATTAGATTGCATCATTAGGTCTCTAAGCACTTCAAAATAAATGAAAAAAAAGTTGGTAAAGAGAAATCATTATGTTTTTTGGCTTCTGCCAGAAATACAGGGTTGCAAATCAGCAGACTTATTCTAAAAGCAGAGGTCCTACCCAAGTAGAAAGATTTGCAAGCTACTGTACTTTATGTTTCTATTTTTAAAAAAGTGGAGGCTAGGTGGAGCCGGGGAAATGGCTCAGTGGAACAAACGCTTGCCTGGCAAGTGCAAGGGTTCAATCCTTGATTCTGCCAAAAAAAAAAAAAAAAAAAATGGGGGCTAGGGATATATGGCAGTGGCAGAGTACTGCCCTAACATCGGCAAGGCACTAGGTATAATTACAGCACTGCAAAAAAGAAAAATGTAAAACAGAATGTTTGGGGCTGAGAGGTGTGGCTCAGAGGCAGAACATGTGTGCTTAGTAGACATGAGGCTATAGGTTCAATCCCCAGCACCAAAATAAGTAGTAATAAATTTAAAAATAAACAAAATGCTGCCTGGGGCTGGGGATGTAGCTCAGTGGTAGAGTTTTTGCCTTGCATGAACAAGGCCCTAAGTGAGATCCTTAGCACCATACACAGAGGAGGAGGAGGAAGAGGAAGAAAAAAAAAAATGCTTCCTAAAAAAAAAAAACCTAGCTTGGCACATGCCTGTAATCCCAGCACTCGGGAGGCTGAGGCAGGAAGATTGTTGTGAGTTCAAGACCAGCCTGAGCTACAAAGTGAGCTTAAGGCCAGCTTGAACTGCATAGTGAGACCCTGTCTCAAAAAGACCAAAAAGAAAAACAAACCTAGCTAATACCAGGTATGGCAGCACATGCCTACTTTCCCAGTTACTCAAGAGGCTAAGTATGAGGACAACAAGTTTAAGGCCAGTCAGAATAACTTGGCAAGATCCTGTTTCAAAGTTTAAAACTTTTTAAAAAATAAAGGGCTATGGGATGAGTTCAAATGTAGAGCATTTGCCTAGGACAAGTGGGGCTCTGGGTTCAACCCTTAGTACCACAAAAAATACATAATTAATTAATTAAAACTGAAAATAAGCCTAAAACATTATTCTATTATTGGCTCTACTTAGGTAGAAAGATCCTGTGTTAGAGGTGGCAATTGTGCTCTAAATCAAAACTGAGAGAACTTATCTACCCTTCATGCCCCCCCCCAAACAGAACAAATTTATTTGCCCTTCTCTTTGTAAATGGCTCAAAAGATCAAGTTGAGGCGAGGAAGCAGAAGATAAAGGGAAAACAGATAAAGGCAGCTTATCCTGCCTTTAGAAGCTTAGGGTGCTTGGATACCTTTCAATTATTTTAAAATATTTTTACCACTGAAGATTGACCAAATTTAATTTGTTATAATAACAAATGTAACATGTTTAGGCAGCTAATTAAGCAGTCCATTTGACTGGAGAACTAAAACACAAAGGAACATATGTAAAGGAAAGATTTTCAAACTTACCAGGTCCCACTGGCATCATCCCAGGAGGAGGGGGCCCCATCATTGGCATCATGGGAGGACCTCCCATATGGGGTGCTGGCATCATACCAGGGCGTGGAGGCCCCGCTAAAATCAGGAATAGAGCCTAGAGTTACACTATACTGACACTCCATTGGTGCTTTCTCTTAATAAACTATAGGGTCTTATAAACCAGTTCAACTCTGAAACAACAAATCTCCTATGCTTCTTTTTGTAGTAGTACAACCATAAGAATACATGCTGTAAAACTTCAGTTAGGGGCCGCGGACATGGCTCAGTGAAATAAATGTTTCCCTGGCAAGTGCAAGGGCCTGAGTTCAATCCCTGGTTCCACCAAAAAAAAAAAAAAAAAAAAAAAAAAAAACTTCAGTTATTTTTATGACTAAAATCTAAGAATAACAATACCTCGATGCAACTATAAAAGTTAGGTTCCTCAGGTTTCAAAGCAAAGTTCTGGAGCTGGTGATACAGCTCACTGATATAGCATGTGCTTCCCATGGGTTCAATAACCACCCCACAAAAAATTCTGAGACTGAAATTTTTATATTGTCTATAGAGCTCTGAACAAAATGTTGGAACTTAAAAACAAGTACCTAATTTCAGAGTTGTTTTTTAAAAGATTCAAAGGTGGGTTTAAAGATTATTTTAATACAAGGGCTATTTTCAGATAGTCCCAATGGTATCATTATGACAAAACTCTGTAACAACTTATATACCCAACAATAAGAAAATGGTCAGGTAAATTATAAAACATTCATACCATAAATTACTACTCTATTAAAAACAATGGAGAGACGGGCGAGGTGGCACATGCCTGTAATCCCAGCACTCAGGAGGCTGAGGCAGGAGGATTGTTGTGAGTTCGAGACCAGCCTGAGCTACAAAGTGAGCTTAAGGCCAGCCTGAACTGCATAGTGAGACCCTGTCTCAAAAAGACAAAAAAAAACCAAACAAACAATGGAGGGAGGGCCAAGACTACAGATGTGTGGTAAACCACATGGTTAGCATGCATAAGCCCCTAGGTTTGATCCTCAGTATTGAAAGAAAACAACAAAAAAGAAACTAGTCAGCCAGGAGGAGACATCATGATCCAGGACAGGCTACAGGCCAGGGCCTGAGCAGGTGCCAAGACAGTCTGTCAGGCCATTAGTGATCCCACAGCATTAATGTGCAACTATCACAAATAGCCTACAACTTAGTTTAGGTCTCTGAACCCATTTTCAATCTGAACACTTCCAGGAGCTGTAAGACTTAAAACCTATAGTCCATTTCTTCCTGTCTACTATACAAAAAACAAGCATTGCCAAAGAGCAGAGGCCCTCAAGCTCCAAATCTCATCTTACGATCATATATACATACATACATATATATATATGTATACACCACACACACACATTAGGTGGGTTACAAATATGGTGAAATGGGGCTAGGAGAGATGGCTCTGTGGAATAAGCGCTTCCTTGGCAAGCGTAGGGGCCTGAATTCAATCCCTGGTTCCGAAAAAAAAAAAAAAAAACAAATATGGTGAAAGACTCAAGACTTTTGTCCACTATTACAACCCCTCAGTGTGTGTTCATAACAATAAATAATTTAGTGTGCTACTATACATCTAACTCATCTAACCACAGTCTCATTTTGAGCTCCCCATCTGGATCTACCTCAGGCTCACTGTGATGTCATAAACACAACTGTTAGTAACAATACTATCAAAAGTTAACTCTAAACCAGGCCTAGTAGCACAGACCCCAGCATTTGGGAGATTGAGACATGAAGATTACTGTAAGTTCTTGGCCAGCTAGGGCTACACAAGGCTAGTCCAGACTACACAGTGAGACCCTGTCTAAAACAAAATAAAACAGTCAACTTTAGCCAGGTGTAACAGCATATGCCTGTTATTCTGGCTATTAAGTGGCTGAAACAGAAATATTCCAAGCTTGAGACCAGCAGAGACAACATTATGAGACCTTGTCTAAAAATAAAACAAAAAGAGCTGGGATGCAGCTCAGTGGTTTAATGTAACATGAGGCCCTAGGTTCAAATTCCAGCCCCCTGACACACGTAAAATTTAACTGTGGGAGTTACTTTAGCACTAAAGTTGTTTACTATTTAAATATTCATTTAATAAGCAAAAGATAATCTGCTGCACAGCACACACTTTTAAGATAGAACATTTACACTTACGGAGACTGGGTGGAGGTGGGATCATAGCCCCTGCTGGGGGAGGAGCAGAGAATGGAGTAGGAGGGATCTTTCCTTGTTGAAACGCAGCCGCTTTGGAGATTGGGGGGGGAAGCAACAATAAATAAGAATTCAACAACCCATTTATTTATTAAAAACTTTTAAATTTCTAACAGTTCAAATATCTTCACTCAGCTAAATAATCTAGTCACTAATGGTTCCATAGCTTTAAGTCAATCTTAGATATTCACCTGCTAAAACTACAATGAATGTGTTTACTGTTTTAGGTTTTCAAAGCTATCTAAAAAGTTATTCACTCAAGAGGACCAGGGAGATACCTCAGTAGAATAAGCACTTGCCTGGCAAGCACAAGGGCCTGAGTTAAATCCCCGGTTCCAAAAAAAAAAAAAATTCACTTAAGAGATGCTTCCAAGTTATTTTTACTTCTTCTTTTTTTTTTTTTTTTTTTGTCTTTTTGAGACTGGGCCTCACTGTGCAAGTCAGGCTGGCCTGAACTTACTTTGCAGCCCAGGCTGGTCTGGAACTCACACAGATCCTCCTTCCTCAACCTCCCAAGTGCTGCCATTACAGGCATGCACTATCTTTCACAGTTTTTTCCGTTTTTTTTTTAAAAAAAGAGGAAAAAAAAAAAAAAAGCAGTCCTGCTATATTCAGGTAGACCTCAAACTTGTGGCAATCCTCCTACCTCAGTTTCCCAAATGCTGGGATTACAGCCAGATGGCTGGCTTCTTAGTATTTCTATAACTAGAACTGTGAGGTTGAAGTAAAAAATCTCCTATCTGCCAGTCATGGTGGCACACTACTGTAATTTCAGCACTCAAGAAGCTACGACAGGAGGATCATCTGAGTTGAAGCCATGCTGGGCTATATAGTGAGTTCAAAGTCAGCCTGAAATACACAGCAAGACCATGTCTGGGGAAAAAAAAAAATGCCCCAAAACCCCCAAAGCATCAACATAAAAACCTTTGCCTAACCCATGCCTTTTAGTAAGAAATCAATTTTTAATCACTATATGTGGTTTATTACCAATTCAAATCATTCAGTGTATTTGAAAATGTGTGATACATCCCCAACAGACAGATAGGTCTTTTTTTGGGGGGGGGGGGGCAGCACAGGGTTTAGCAACACAAGAGCTAGGACTCATAGTGATTCTCTTGTCTCAGCTTCCCCAGTGTTGTTGTGTGCCACTATACATGTAGTACTAGGGAATCAAACCTGGGTTCTTGGCATTTGCCATGGCAGACACAGCCTGCCAAGCTATCTCTGCAGCCCTAAGTAAAATTTTTATTTATTTGTTTATTTATTTTTGGGGAACCGGGGATTGAACTCAGGACCTTGCACTTGCCAGGGAAGTGCTTATTCCACTGAGCCATCTCCCTGGCCCAAACATTTTTAAAAGCTGGGGATGTTAAAGCATTTGCTCAATGTTAAAGCACGCTGGATTCAATCTCTAGCACTGTTAAAAAAAATTACTCACTGTAAGTTTTTCGCATGTGAAAATACTCAAATACACTATTAGTCCTTTAATGCCTGGAAATGTTTAACATCTTTTCAAAGAGGATAAACAAGGAAAACACAAAGGTAGGTGCAGTGGGAAATACCTGTAGTTACAACCACATGGAAGGCAGATGCAGATTACATCATAGTTTTCAAGTAAAATGGGACAATGTCAGAGACTTTCCATTTGGGAGAAAGGGAATAAATGAAAGTATTTCAACTGGCAAGATAGCTCAGTGGACTAAGTATCTGCTTAGCCATAGAGACTGGGTTTTGATCCTCCGTATCACAGGCTATGCGGGCCACTGACTGGGTGTGTTACTGTACACCTGTACGGGGCTGGGGAGATGGCTCAGTGGAATAAGCGCTTCCCTGGCAGGCGCAAGGGCCTGAGTTCAATCCCCAGTTCCGCAAAAAAAAAAAAAAATGTACATCTGTAATCCCAGTGCTAGAGAGGCTGAAACAGGAGAATCACTGACTTGGAGCTGCATAGTGAGACCCTGTACCAAATACATTAAAAAAAAAAAAAAATGCATAGGGCAGCCCACCACAAGAAATAATCACTCAGCCCTAAAATCAGTAGTGCTGAAGTGGAGAACCTTGGTGCAAACTAAACCACAAGTATGGCAGCTGGGCAATGAGGAACTAAAGGCCAGGCGCAATGTTAATTCATTAAATGTCTTTCTACTTTATTTAAATTTTAAAAGTTTTCACAACAGATTTTTCTTTTAAAATTATCTCATAAAGTCTGCATCAGGGGCTGGGGAGATGGCTCAGTGGGATAAGTGCTTCCCTGGCAAGCACAAGGGCCTGAGTTCAATTCCCGGTTCCACAAAAAAAAAAAAAAAAAAAAAAAGAAATCCTAATAGGGGAATAGGGGCTGGAGAGATGGCTCAGTGGAATAAGTGCTTCCCTGGCAAGCACAAGGGCCTGAGTTCAATCCCCGGTTGTGCCAAAATAAATAAAAGTCTGCATCAGCCTGCTTGAACCCAGAACAGAATGCAGGGTTCCAAAGTGTATCCCATCAATTTGGTTATATCAGTCAGTTACTTTTTGACTAGTTTTGTCAGAGCTACAGACAAGAAATCCAAGTAAAGGTGCTCAAACCCATTTCTACCTTTTCCTTATTACAGCAAATGATTTAAAAACTGTGGATCATTTCTTTTATGTGTGCTACTTCACATTAACAGAAAAATACCAGCCAACTCCATTTTCCTCCATCCCACCTCCTAATCTAACCAACATCTGATTGTTCTGATGGCTTTATTCTCAATAATTAATACTAATGTATTCCTATATTCTTGGGAAACCAGTGACCTTCCACTTCTTTCATTCAACGTGGCAAATACCCCTATTTATCATTCAGCATGAGCTGCTTCTGTGGAAAACAGAGACAGGGACATGAAAGAATGGAACCATTCTCACACAGAAGAACAAGAGACTGAAACATACTTGTTTTGTCAATCAGGCTCTGAGCTTGCTCTTCCATCCATTTCTGGTAGTAGTCTTTCACATTCTCTTTATGCTTCCGACCACTGCAGTGTGTCTTTCTCACAGACGGCTATAAAACAAGAGCATTCCATCAGACACAGAAACTAGCAAGTTTATAAAGCTGTACCTTTAAATAGGTATGCCTGGCTAGCTTCGGCTGAATGTTAAACATAATCCTTCAAGACACTATGGTCATTTATTTTCTAGACAAGGAGTCCACAGCTATGGAAAAAAATAATTCTTCTATTTACATTCAAAGATTTGCTTTACACACATAGCTGGGGGCTGGGTAGAGCTCAGCACCTTAAGCATCTGCCTGGCAAGTGCAAGATCCTGAGTTCAATCCCCAATACTACAAAAAAAAAATTCTTTTTTTTTTTTAATTTATTTTTTTGGGGCTGGGGAGATGGCTCAGTGGAATAAGCGCTTCCCTGGCAAGCACAAGGGCCTGAGTTCAATCCCTGGTTCCACAAAAAAAATTTTTTTTTGTAGTATTGGGTGTTGAACTCAGGACCTTGCACTTGCCATGCAGACACTTATGCTGCTAAACTATCTTCCTGGCCCTGCAAAACAAAAACAAAAACACAGCTGACAGATAAAACACAGTTGATAAATAGTGTAACAGTACCTGGAAGCTAGATCTCTTGAGAGGTTCCTAATTATCTACCTCCCTCCCTAAGGGACACCTAATTAGTCCTTCTGCAGTAGATAGAACTAATGTGAATAGTACCAGGCATGGTGGTACCCCTAAAATCTCAGCACTTCGGAGGCTGAGACGAGATTACCATGAGTTTGAGCCCAGCCTGGGCTACACAGTGAATTCAAGGCCAAACTGGAATATAAACTACATAAGACTGAATTAAAAAAAAAAAAAAAGGTTAAAAGATTTGTCTCTTCTAGTGTACATTTCAAAATATTGCTCATCTACCAAACCACTGCTTGAATTGTTTTGGGTTTTGTCTTTTTAAGACAGGTTCCCACTATGTAGTTGAGGCTAGCCTTGAGCTCACTTTGTAGCCCAAACTCATTTCGAACTTGAAACAAAAACAATCCTCCTGCCTCAGCCTCCCAAGAGCTGGGATTATAGGCATGCAAAATCATGCCTGGCCTTGGTTGATTTTTACAAGAACTAGAAATATAAAAAAATTTAATCAAATGTATTCAATAGTTTTTCTGGGTATGGTGTATCTTTTTTTTTTTTTTTTTTTTTTTTTTTTGCGGAACTGGGGATTGAACTCAGGCCTTTACGCTTGCCTTGGAAGTGCTTATTCCACTGGGCCATAACCCCAGCCCCTATAGTGTATCTTAAAACATTCAATGTACAATGCAACATTACACTCTGGACAATAGTATCTAGACTCTTTTCTGAATCTTTTGTGGACTCTTTGAACAACATACTGTCACTGTTGTATTGGCTTTGTTTTCTCTGGGTATTACAAATCCAGTAAAACATGTACTCACTAAATGTAATGGATGTCCTGGTTGACCCTTTGCTATCCTATATTTTTCAATTATTTGATCTATTAGACCCAATCTCAATTGTAAATGACTATTTCAACCCCCTTGTTTTGTGTAAGTAACAAATAAGTTTCACACTGTTTGGTTCAAAAGGTACATACATATTTTATAATTTTTTTTCTTGCTTTTTGAATACAGAATGGCTTGTTAGATGTTAGTCAACTGTGTCAACACCAGCCATAGCATTGCTATGATCATTAACCACTACTGGAATGTTTTTAGTTTTGCTCTTTCAAGTTCTATCATTTCTGTATTATGAATACTTGATAATAAGGAGCCATCTTTTTTTCTACCCACTTCATAACACATTTTTCTTCTCTGATACAACACTTCTTCTTTTTTCTGGCTTTTCTTTTGCAGATCTTTGGTACTTCCTTCCTATTCAGTCTCAGTGTGCCAAATATGTCCGTTTGGCATTGTAAAAGACTATCAAAGAGTTCTAAAAAAGTACAAAGATGGGGCCAGGGAGGTGGCTCAGTAGAATAAGCGCTTGCAAGCGCTTGCCAGCGCTTATTCTACTGAACCACTTCCCTGGTCCTAGTTTTTAGGAATTATAACACAAAATTATAGGTTGTTTTTCACAAATAAAATAAGCATGAACTAGCAAAAGAAAATAACTTGAATTTTTATTAGATTTCACTAGAAACAGACATCAAAGGCAAATACAAAGTTCTAAATAAAAAGTATGCAAAAGGGCCAGCCAAATAGCTCAGATTAAAGCGCCCAACTCTTGGACCTGCCATGCCAGACCCACTCCCAGGATGTGCTGAGATGGTATGATGGCGAACACCTGTAATCCCAGCTCTTGGGAGTCTGTAAACAGGAGAACCACTACAAGAGTCTGATCTGTGTAGTGAGACCCTGTACACCCTGTACTAAATACAGAAAATTATGATTAGATTTAAAAAAAAAAAAAATCAAAAAAAAAAAAGAAAGAAAATTATGCTTAAAAGATTTTTACCTAGAGGAAATTAGGAACGACAAAAGATCAGGGACCTACCCTCAAGCAAGAACAAACTAGTGTATTCTAGATGGGTCTTCTCTAGACTAATCTATGGAAATATTCAGAATTGTTATTTTTTCACCAACAACCACCTTACACATTCCCCAAATTTGTTACTTCTGTACTTGTAAATATGAGCATGTACTGGGAAGGTTTTTTTTTGTCATGTTAGCAATTAGGCTCAGGGCCTTATACATGTTACAGAAGCACTTTATACAGCACTAAATTTCTGCCCCAGAAAGGTTTTTTTTTTTTTGTTTTTTTTTTTGGCGGAACCAGGAATTGAACCAGGCCCTGACAAGCACTTATTCTACTAAGCCATCTCCCCAGCCACCCAAGAAAGAAGTTTAAATGAAGTGGCAACAGGGAAATTATTGACTAGGTTCTTCCAACTACTATTCAAGATGGTTAAGTTTTCTGATTTAACCAGTTCCTGCAGAGCAGTAAACTACAGAACTGTGAACATGGAACAAAATGATTCCTGTAAAGCACTTGAAACTCAATCTGACATAGTATTCAATCTTAGTTGCTATTTAAGTAGTTCACTAGGATTATAGGTTTGTACCACTCACCTAGCTCTTATTAGCTTTAACCAAATCAAAGTATCCAGTTCCTATTCAGGGAATTTGTTTCCATTTCAGTCAAATATTTGAGCTTCAAGAGCAGATTTTGGAGCCAGGGAGATAGCTCAGTAGGATAAGTGCTTTCCTGGCAAGTGTAAGGGCCTGAGTTCAATCGCTGGTTCCACAGAAAGACAGAAAGAAAGGGAGGGAGGGAGGAACGAGCAAGCGCAAGCAGATTACTGGAACTTTTGTTTCTGTAATTTTTTTTTCACTTTTCTATTACCTAAAGCTTTATTATTTTACTTCTCTAGTAAAAGTACTGACTGCTTGACAATTCTTTTTGCTGCTGCTATTGTTTTTGGTACCAAGAATCAAACTCAGGACCCTGTGCTTGCCAAGCAGCCACTGTGTCATGTTGTTAAATCCCCGGACCCTGACAACTAGCTCTTGCAAATGTCTTCAAATTATGGTCAGCTACAGGAAGGGTAAAAACACCTCCAATTACTCTCTCAAGTAATAAGGACTAAACCTCAGCAAGCCCAGGGATAGAGGGGTCCTGCCAATACTGCTCCCCCAGGTCCCAGTCTGCTGGCATTCCCACCTTTCATACCTGGTCCTGGTCCTAGGGCACAATCCATGGAGGCTGCATCCTGCCAGCAACTGGCTGTGTCACCCTTAATGCCCTGGTCATGACAGCTACCTCTCTCCTTGGGTTCTGCCTTCTCCAGGAGGAGCCTGGGGTCTGGTCTACATATTAGATTTATCTATCCTCTCTAGTTGACATCTGTTTTTGCTTTATTTTCTCTGTGTGTGTATTTCCTAAATACAAGAAATTTGCCAGGGAAATGGCTCAGTGGAATAAGCGCTTCCCTGAGTTCAATCCCCGGTTCCGCCAAAACATAGATAAATACACGAAGTATTCATTGGCCTCTATTTTCCTTTCTTTTATTAAAGTTAAAGAGCACAAGGGCCAGCCAGATAGCACAGGGACCAGGATTCAATGCCTGTAGTGCCATGCCGGCCCCACACCTGGGGGTGCAGAGGGTGACTGAGACTGGGCATGATGGTGTGCACCTGTAATCCCTGTGCTCAGGAGACTGAAAACAGGAGGATCACTGTGAGTTCAACCTGTGTAGTGAAGCCCTGTAGACCCTCTACTAAATACATTAAAATAATATAATAATAATAGTAATAATAATAATAAAGACAACAACTTTCTGAGATTATTGAGATAATCATTCTCACTTACCTTTGTAATTTAAAAATAAACAGAAAAACACTGAAAAACTTTGGGGGTAATTGTATACTTTTTTCTTGTGTGAATTTTTTCGGGGAGTACCAGAAAAGGAACTCAGGACCTTGCACTTACCAGGCAGGTGTTGTGCCAGTGAACTATATCACCGGTCAGTGTGGGGTATACTTTTTAGAGCTTTATGGACAGTACTAATTTGAAGTAATTAAATAAGTGGCTAAAGTAAAAAAAAAAAAAAACTTCAGACTGAAAGAAATCTGTGCTGAAATTGTTTTTAAAATCTAATCACTATACACAAGGATTTTTTTAAACCTACAAAGACAGTCGGGAAACTTGAGGCAGGTGAATTGCGGGGAAGCCTGGCCAGCCTGGATCACACATTATGACGCTGTCTTAATAGATAAAATAAAAAGCCACTTACAGAGTCATGGGTGAGGTACGTATCGCAGTAGTCACAATAAAATCTGAAAAGAGGTACAAAATAACGATAAGATGTCAACTAGTTAATAGATGTCCATTCCTAGAAGCGCTGTCCACGGAAGCCATAAAGATCCTCTCAATTCAAAGGGGTCACGCAAAACGTTCTCCCAAAACCCAGGCTTACTCAGGCTGCGCTTGCCAGAGAACTGCTTATTCTACTGAGCTCTCACCCCGGCCCCATCCCAGGCTTTGTTGCCGTGCGTGTGGCCGGCCTCCACAACCCAGACGGGCTGTCCAGAGCTCGCGAGCTCCCACCCGCCTGCTCCCCGATCCCAGCTTTTTCCTCCAGAGTTGAACCACAACACGCTCTGCACCAATCCCCGGGTCACTACCATGGACCGCCACCTCCCTCAGATACCAGGGTCCGACTCACTTAGGCATGTTGCGATACAGGCCGTTGGCGGCTCCGCCGCGCGCCGCCCGGAAATGACGCAAACTGCAAGCGCCGACGCCACGGAAGCTGTGAAAGAAGCGTGATTTCACAAAGCCTCGCCCTTTGGGGAGGGGCGTGCTTTGCTCGCTCCTCTTCCTCTAGGGGAGGGCGGGAAGGGAATACGAGTCCTTTCGAGGCTCAATCCGCGCTCACTTAATCGTGATGCCGGACACTTCCGGAAGTGTGATGTTCCCTGTTAAAGGGCCCGGCGTTAGCCGGGCGTGGTGGCGCATGCCTGTAATCCCAGCATTCGGGAAGCTGAGGCAGGAGGATTATTGTGAGTTCGAGACCAGCCTGAGCTACAAAGTGAGCTTAAGGCCAACCTGAACTGCATCGTGAGACCCTGTCTCAAAAAGACGAAAAAAAAAAAAGTGCCCGGCGCTTCAGCAAATGCTAAAGTTGGGGCGGGGGGACCGTCACGAACAAAACAGGCAAAATTATTGTACTCATAGAGTTGACTAGAAGTAATAAAATCAAGCCGAACTCGGTGACACATGTCTGTAATCCCAGCACTCTGGGAGGCTGAGGCGGGAGGAACAAAGTTTAAGCCCCGCCTGGGTGTCTGTAATCCCAGCACTCTGGGAGGCTGAGGCGGGAGGAACAAAGTTTAAGCCCCGCCTGGGTCATTGCGACTTTGGGAGATACTCTCCCAAAGATAAAAAGTTAAGAAATAATGATAATAAATGTTTAAATTATATATATATATATATATATATATATATATATATATATATATAGAGAGAGAGAGAGAGAGAGAGAGAGAGAGAGAGAGAGAGAGAGGTGGAGATGCAGTTCAGAGCAAAGGCCCTGGGTTTCACTTTAGTGACAAAACAAAAATCAATCAAATAAACAATAAAAAAAATTAGATAAAGCCGGGCGTGGTGGCACATGCCTGTAATCCCAGCACTAGGGAGGCTGAGGCAGGAGAATTGTTGTGAGTTCAAGACCAGCCTGAGCTACAAAGTGAGCTTAAGGCCAGCCTGAACTGCATAGTGAGACCCTGTCTCAAAAAGACAAAAAAAAAAAAAAAAAATTAGATAAAATCAATGGCTTAGCTGGAATAAAGCGCTGGTGACAAGTTGAAGAAGAGGGCCTACAAAGTCAAAGAGATAGGAAGCCTATTGAGAAAAGCATGATTGAGAAATGATAAATTTCTTAGCATGGTAAAACCAAGTGCAAGCTACTTTACAGACTATTTATTTGTTTATTTATTTTGAGTATCATGAACACCAGGGTGTAGTAGAATCCCGAGTTTGAAGAACTGTTTGCTTCCTAGAAGTACTTTGGACAAGTCATTTGACTCAACTTCTGTTCCTGGGTGTGAAAAACACTGTGTAGTAATTCTTATTTGTAGGGTTTAGGAGTAAATGTGAATGTGCTTGCAGTGTAGAGCAATGCCTATCCATACTAAGCCCTTCCACAAAAGGAAGGTATTGCACAGAAAAAAAAAAATTGATTAATTTCCACCCATGGAAACTGTTCTAACAACCAAGCTGAACTTCCATCCTGGTCTTTCAAAGTTTGAAATGGCAGGGCCAGGAAGATGGCTCAGTGGAATAAGCACTTCCCTGGCAAGCACAAGGGCCTGAGTGCAATTCCTGGTTCTGCCAAAAAAAAAACAAACAAACAAAAAACAAAGTTCACAATGGCTTGCTTCTGTCATAGAAATAAGGGTTAGAAATTGAACAGGGGAGGTTTTTTTGTGTGGTTTTTTTTTTTTTGTCTTTTTGAGACAGTGTCTCACGATGCAGTTTAGGCTGGTCTCAAACTCCCAACAATCCTCCTGCCTCAGACTCCTGAGTGCTGGGATTACAGGCGTGTGCCACCATGCCCGGCTTAGGAGAGTTTTTTGTTTTTTGTTTTTTCAGCTATGCACTAATGATAATCATGATACCTACTTTATTTGAATGTTCACTATGTCTTCAGTGCTTTAAGTGCATTAATTTATTTAATCCATTCAATAACCCCACTTAGTCACATTTCAGATGAGGAAACCAAACTTTAACAAAATTAGGTACAACAAAAGTTAGTTCCTGGCCCAAAGCAACAATGAAGTTATCAAGCTTTTAGCACTGTTTCTCTGCAGCAAAGAGCTGAAAAGCAATCAGTGTTATTATGCTGGTGGACTGATGCAGGATCACTCACAAAGCACGGACCCCTGAGCTGACTTTGGAACTGGTTTATGTAGATTTTGCAAGCAGGTACAGGAGCTTGAAAGCATGGTGAATTTTTATTGAGTGGTGTTGGTCATCTCTCATGGCCGCACAGAAAGTTCTTGAAACAAGTTAGGACATGTTTGTGGCCAGCTAAGTGCTGTCAGACTGAGCAGGATCAGGCTATCTAGAGTTTGCAGCTGGGCATAGCCACTCAAGGCTGAGTCTATCTGTTGTGCTATTCAGTGAGCCAGATAATCATTTTGTCCTAACATGATATCAGACTACTAGTCGATTTTTAAAAATTTCCGTTACATTCCCTGCTTTTTCTGGCTAGAGTGAAGATTTCTCTTTTGGAGGGAGGAGCTGATAAGTTAGAGCAGCCTGTAAGAGCGTTGGCAGTGCATAGCCTCAACCCACTTGGAAAAAAAAAAAAAAAAAAAAACAGGCCTAGCAGGAGAATTAGCCTGAGTGTCACTGGGGGTCTTTATAGGGCCCCAATCCATGTGGGGAAGAACTCTAGGGATCCCCACCAGCAGGATTCAGCCCGTATTCCTGGGCCCCACCGTTCAAGGTGTTTTCAGAGATGTCGGGTGTTTTCTCTGAACACACCAGTCTTCTTTTTTACTATAGCAGCATTCCTGCTTTGAGAAGAGCCGAGTGCCCTTGTCAAGTGGTGAGGCATGCTAAGGCCCTTCTGTTTTGCAGGACAGCCAGCCCCTCAGTTCGCAGGATAGGCTGGAACAGGGATGGCGAAACTGCACCCAGGGTCCAAACTGCAACCCAAATCCCACTTACTTATCGTAAAGAGCCAACACTGCAATGAGACCCGAATACTCAGGTTTTGTTTTAGAAAAACGACATCTTTTGTCTTAAAAGAAAAACACAACATGCATGCCCTGGATTCCAACCAAAGGGCTACAGGGCCAGGAAAGGGGAAGTAAAAGTCAAAAACATCAGAAGGTGGGGTGTTACGTAGAACAATTCACCTCTTTGCTTTACCAAGTCAAGAAAAGATGTAGAATGATTGATTGACTGATTGATTTTTGTACCAGGGATTGAACTCAGGACCTTGTGCTTGCCAAGCAGGCACTTATGCCACTGAGCTACCTCCCCAGCTAAACTATTTTAGGGCATGAAAACTACGTGTAATGTGTGGTCAGAGTGAGATCCTGGTTTCTACAGACTTAAAGGCCATTTTGGAGAAAATGTGGGCCTTACAGTTGCATGTCAAGAAGCCCACTTTCAGGCTGGGGAGATGGCTCAGTAGAATAAACACTTGCCTGGCAAGCGCAAGAGTGTGAGTTCAATCCCTGGTACTGCGAAAAAATAAAGAAAGAAAGAAGCCTACTTTTTTTTTTTTTTTTTTTTTTTGTCTTTTTGAGACAGGGTCTCACTATGCAGACTGTGCAGTTCAGGCTGGCCTTAAGCTCACTTTGTAGCTCATGCTGGTCTCGAACTCACAACAATCCTCCTGCCTCAGCCTCCCGAGTGCTGGGATTACAGGCATGTGCCACCACACCTGGCTAGAAGCCTACTTTTGCCAGAGTGTCCATGCTGATTCCTGTCAGGGGATAGATTCACCAGTGGTGTCCTTAGTTTTCCCTGACATCCCTCTGTGCCATCCTGGTGTCTCACCTTCCTGTCCATCCTCCCCTCGGCCCACCTCTTGGCTTGGGAGAGCCACAGCCTGAGGCTGCAGGGCCTAGGTTTTGCATGCAGAGCTTCCAGAATGCTGGCCCCCATCAATGGGAGGCATTTTCTGGAGACAGGAGGGATTCAAGGAAAAGTCAGACTTCCCCCTACTCCACCCATACCCTCAAGACAAAGTGGCTATCACAGGCCTCTGTAGAAAACTGTCCCTTCGGGCCTAACTGGCCTCATTTGGGAGATGATCCAGGCCCTGGGCTCTGCTAACACAGTGTCCTCCTTCCTCTGGCATGAAGACAGCTGCAGCTGCCTGCTATTGCTACAATAATCTCTGGCCCACTCCACTTCTCCCTGTGGCTTTTTATCTCTTCTTACACTTACAGAAAACAATTATTTGTGTTAAATCCCCACTGTGCTGAATACTTAGTGGTTTACTTGTTGCAGGTTGCACCCTGCTTCATAAGTAGACTGAGTCTTACCTGACCTCCAAGTTCAGAGGGGTACCTTCCCTGTCCCTGCCCATGAGTCCCACTGTCTTGTAAAGCAGTGCTCTTCACATTGTTTTTCACCTTTATCAACTGAAAATGTTTGTTTGTCCCTGTCAAGGTCAAAATTGCAAATATCCCCCAGATCTTGGGATGCCTTTGCACTCACTGTGGCACAAGTAAAACTCAGCAATGTTCGTAATCACAATGCATTTAGCCGGAGCCGGCCAAATGGTGTATTAAAGTGCCTGCACGCAGGAGCAGGGCCCGGGTTTGATCTCCAGGCCTGCTGTGCCAGCCCCACCCCCAGGGCACTCTGAGATGGCAATGGAGCCTGGGCGTGGTGGCGCACACCTGTAATCCCAGCTCTTGGGAGGCTGTGAGCAGGCAGATCACTGAGTCCAAACTAATAGTGAGACCCTGAACACCCTGTGGACCCTTCCCTAAATATACAGAAAAAAAAAAAGACAACAAAACAATGCATTTATGTTTTCAGTTTTGTTTAAAGTATTATTATTATTTTATTTATTTATTTTTGCAGAACCAGGGATTGAACTCAGGCCCTTGCCAGGGAAGCACTTATTCTACTGTGCCATCTCCCCAGTCCCTGAAAGTATTTTACATTTATAATGCATTTTGCTTATTTTTGAATAGGCAATAAATAAATGGGTCAAAAGTAGAAAAGTGGGGCAGGGGAGATAGCTCAGTAGAATAAGCACTTGCCTGGCAAGCACAAGGACCTGAGTTCAAAACCCCTTCCGCCAAAATAAAAATTAGAAAAGCAGGGGCCAGCCAAATAGCTCACCAGATTAAAGTGCCTGCAAGCATGCTCAGGGCAGAGGTGGGGAATGGGGGGAGGGGGGCAGAGGGGAAGGGTAAGATGGGGTAGGGGAGGGGTGAGGAGACGAGGAGGGGTTGGGGGATGGGAGGTTCAATCACCAGGCCTGCCTTGCAGGCCCCACTCCTGGAGAAAGCTGAGACAACAGTTGAGACTGGGCATGGTGGCACATGCCTGTAATCCCAGCTCTTAGGAGGCTGTAACAGGTGGATCACAACCAAGTCTGATCTAATAGTGAGACCCTGAACACCCTGTTCTCTAAAATAAAATAAAAAAATTAGAAAAGCCCAGAAGGATATATTCTCCACCACACCCCTATTACCAATCTCCTCTGTATCTTTCCAAAGATAGATTATGCATGGGCAAAGAAAGTTTCCTGCTGGGGAGATAGCTCAGTGGCACAGCTCCTGCCTATATTTATTTATTTATTTTGGTTCCAGGAATTGAACTCAGGACCTCACACTTGCTAGGCCTCACACACTATCCTCTGAACCAGTCCTTGGCTAGACTAAAAAGACTATTGTGAACACTTAAATTGTAGCCACAAATGGTGGCACACACCTGGAATCCTATCTGGAAGCTGAGGCAGGATTATCTTTTCTAGTTTGAGGCTAGCCCAGGCTACATAGTTAGTTCACGGCCCACTAGAACTACATCCCAAAAAACCTAACTCTAAAAACAAAAATAAATTTTAAATAAAAATTAAGTTGTCGGGGCTGAGGAGATGGCTCAGTGGAATAAGCACTTCCCTGGCAAGCACAAGGGCCTGAGTTCAATCCCTGGTTGGGCCAAAAAAAAAAAGAAAAATTGTCTCTTGCTATTGCCGTGATGCTACTGTACACAGTTAATTCACATGTGACAAGTACGATGTAGGATAAAGTTCTAGAAATGGAATTGCTGGGTTGAAGACTGCATTGTAATTTTTAAAAACGCGGCAACCTTCCCTCCATTGTGGCTGTATCCCCAAGTTTTCTCATCATTTCAGTTTGACAAGATAAAAATGGAGCTTATTATAATTTTAAATTCTCTTATGAATAAAGCTGAGCATATTTTCATATGTTAAAGATGTAAGAATCAGAGCCTTCTAAGTAGACTGCTTTCCCCATCATTTTCCCTTTGTCCATTATACTGTTAGGCCCGGTGGGGTGGTGTACACCTGAAATCCCAGCACTGAGGAGGCTGAGGCCAGCCTGGGGTACACAGTGAAGGTCAAGGCCAGCCTGAACTACACAGCAAGACTGTCTCAAAAAACTAAAAAAGGTCCGGGAAGATAGCTCAGTAGAATAAGCACTTGCCTGGCAAGCACAAGGGCCTGAGTTCAATCCATGGTTCCACCATAAAAAAAAAAAAAAGAAATTACACTCTTTATCTCAGACTTTATTTTTTTAATTTATTTTTAATTTTTTGGTAGAACTGTGGATTGAACTCAGTCCCTTGCGCTTGCCAGGCAAGCACTGATTCTACTGAGCTATCTCCCTGGACCCATATCTCATACTTATTGATCTGCAAAACTCCTTATATAGTATGGAAATTAACTCTTTGTTGTATGAGTTAATTTTTTTTCCCCCTGGTGTGCCTGCCTGACAAGCAAAGGACCTGGGTCCAGTACCTGGTACCACATGTTGTTCTAGCCCTGCACTGTGCTGGCCACCAAAACTGGGTGTGGCGATACATGCCTGTAATCCCCGTGCTGGGGGAGGCTAAGTAGGAAGGACCACTACAAGTCCAAGTGTGTAGAGAGACACTATACCAAATGTTACAAAAAATTTCCATTTGTCAGTTGTCTTTGGCTATATCTCGCATAGCTTTTTTATGATAAAAATTGTTTTTCACATATTTTTTTCCGTTTCTTTTTTGAATCTTTTATTTATCTGGTACAAGATCTTGGAATGTATCTCCAGTCTTTTTTTTTTTTTTTTTTTTTTTTTTTTTTTTTTTTTTTTTTTTTTTTTTTTTTTTTTTTTTTTTTTTTTTTTTTTTTTTTTTTTTTTTTTTTTTTTTTTTTTTTTTTTTTTTTTTT
>PVKA01036593.1:0-21670 GCA_004027165.1 Ctenomys sociabilis
TCCTGCTGAGATGCAAAACTCTCATTCGTTTGCCAGTTTTAAACCAGAAAATTTCCTCCCCAAGGATCTGACAGCCACCTCATGGGAACATAATCAAAGCTGACAGCACTCTTAGCTCTCCACTTCAGTGAAAGTGTGGTGCCTCAACCCCACTGCAATAACTAACTAGCATTAGAGCCTAATGGCAGTGACCAATCCCCCCCCCCTTATTGTCCCACTTTGCGAATAACTCACCAGTTCCAAAACTTTACCAGTTCCTATTTCCTGCAACAAAGTTGGTATCTCTGTTCCCTGTTAAAGTGGTCCTGGGGGCCAGCCAAATAGCTTAGCAGAATAAAGTGCCTGCAAGCAAAATGGGGACAGGGATTGATCCCGGGGGCCTGCTGTGCACAGAGATGGTAATTGAGACTGGGCATGGTGATGCGTGCCTGTAATTCCAGCTCTGGGGAGGCTGTAAACGGGTGCATAGTATGAGTCTGGTCTAGTAGTGAGACCCTGAACACCCTGTCGATCCTTCCTAAAATACAAAAAGTAAAAGAAAATGATCCTGGGGGCAGTCTTTGGTTCTTATTTAATTTTGTGCCTGACAAGTTTTATTTTTTTCTGGCAATATTTAAATCTTTGCATGAAGTGTTTTAGAAACATTGCATTATTCAGTCAGTACATTGTCCTTGAGAATTAATTACACATGTCATTTGACAAATAAGAAAACAGAAACTCAATTTTTTTTAAAAAAAAAACCTACATAGAGAGAAGGATTTGAGTGTCTTGCTAATATTCCTGTTTGAGACATTATTTTTATCTTCAACCTTCAAGTTCTAGTAGACAATGTATAAGAATTGGAAAATATTAATGTGCTAGGCTTTTGGCTAATAATAATTTGTATGTAGCCCTTTTGAAAATAGATCAACAAGTTTTCCTGACATATTAAAGTTTAGAGCAATCGTTATCCAATAAAAATAAAGAATCTGAAATTGGAAGAAAAAGTAAACACTAACATTTGACGTTACCAAATAGTATCTTTTATAGCTTTGAATGTTTATATCAAAACATAGTTTAAATATAAGATGATGAAAGTAGTGACAGTTCCGGGTTTTGCAGAATTTGTGTAAGAACTGTTAACTTATGAACCATTTGGCCTATCAGAACAGTATAGGCACATGTGAATTAAATCAGTGTTGGCTGTATTAGAACCTTATACACTAGAATATGCAAACTGGCAGATAGTTCATTTACTATTTTTTTGTAAGAAAAATAAGTAAATGCATCATATTTGAGCTGGACTTTTAAAAATCTTCTCACAAAATAAACTATCTTGTTGTTCAGCTGTGCTATTGATTAAAGTATAATAAAGGATCTCTCTATTTCTCTCTTTCTCTCTTTCTTTTAGAAGAAGCTTGGAATATACAACTAAGAAGAGCTCCATAATATAAATGTGAGACCCTGGAGGCAAGGGTAAGAATGCTATTAATAACTTAAAAGACTACAGAAAAAAATAAATTATTTAAAACTGACTAATAGGTTTAAAATAGAGGAGAGAGGAAAAGTCTTTGAGGAAGAAAAACCAATGAGAAATTATTCTAAATAAGAACCCTTACTGACCCATGTTCCATACAAGTGCAAGTGGCTAGACAGAGATATTTAATTATAATGCAAGTTTGGAACCAATTTAATGTAATATGAAATTTAACCATAATTCATAGGGGAAAGCAAATTTCAAATGAATCCCATATATCTTGCTAATCTAGGGGTGAAGTTTTATGGCAGAAAAATATTATTAAAGAAAATGAATAATAGCAAAATGATTTAGAAAGAAAAAACACAATTTTATTTTAAATATTCTAAGCCTCTGAGTATTTGATTTTTGGATCTAACTGTAGCATCTGAAAGTTGGAAATATATCATAAATCTCAGAATATATAACATTATGTACTATTTTTAATCATTTTTGTTACTTCTTTATTCACATATTTTTATTTGTTTTTTAATTAATTTTATTGAGAGAAAATTGCAGTGAGAAAGCTTCAAAACAGGTTGGTAGGAAAGATATGACAATTAATACTTTGCATATTGTTTTCTTTCTAGTAGTCATTTGTAACACAGGATGCAGATATGATGTCCTGTCCAAACACTAGCAGTGCAGATCTTTCTTCTTGTTGAATTAAAAGAAATATATATCTATCTTACCTATTTTATATATGCAGATACAAAATGGTCCTTCATTTCTATCATCTCTTTTTCTTTTGTTAGAGATGGGTATTCCATGGTCATCCAAATATTGTAGGTGCATGAATTCAGCAAAATACTCTAATATAGTCCAGTAGTCCACAAGGTATAATTATGCTAAGAAAGCTTATATAAAAGCAAAATTCTGTAAAACTACTCCTTGGATTTAAATTTTCTTCAAAATCTCCGAAGTTATTCAGAGCAGTTAGTCCTATCAGTTAAAGTAAAATATTGTTAAAGAAATTCTGATTACATGTTCTTCAAAATCAATGTGCATCTTCACGGTATGATTTGCTTAAATATAAAAAGAGATTTTTTATGCTCATTTGAAAGATGGGTTTCATGAACCTATGACACTGCCATATCATTAATTTTATGTAATACATTGCACAATAGCTAGCAATTTCTCATTTAATGAGTATATTTTGTTAATATAGTGCCTGACCTAGTCAAGTTCTCTTGGAATCTATGCAATGTAAACACCACAAAAAACACAAAAAGATGTCAGACAGAATGATTAACTGCTGTAAGCATATGGGATTACAGAAATCTATGTCAAGGTTAAAAGAAAACAAAAGTTATGCCAGTGTTGTGTGGTCTTTATACAGAATAATTTTGTATGAAAATTGTTTTCGAGATCACTCTTCGCTTATTCATGTTTAGAAAAGCAATGAGTGTATATTTGTAAATGCCTATTATACATATGTGAAAACATGTTCAAACTCTGATGTCTTCAGGAGCAAATTAGACTTGGCATCAACTCTCAAAAGTGACTGCCAAGTTGGGGGAGAATTTATATACCCTCATAAAAAGAAATCTTTTGCTAGAAATTGTCCTAAATCAAAGAAAATTGTGCAGACATGAGTTTTCTTGTGTTCTTCAGAATTATAGTCAAAATGAGAACAAAACATAGGTAAGAGCATCATCTTGAGATCATAATGTTGCATGAAACAAATCAAATCCAGAAGGTTAAATGTTACATGGTTTGTTTTCTATGAGAAAACCAGAGGATAAATAATTTAGGAGAAAATAATAAAAGATTGATGATAGAAAACAGGAAGACAGACTTTATGGAGAAGGAAAGAAGAGCCCACATGGGGTGAAAAAGGAAGGGAATGAAAAAAATACCAAGGATCAAGATGCAATTTACCTTCTCGGAATAATTTCTTTCCCTTTTCTTATGTCTATTGTACCTTCCGGATTTTATTTAATCTTTAAGTTTCTTGCACTAGGGAGACAATGCAATGTTTATCCATGCAGGTCTGATTTATTTCACTTATGAGTATGGTCTCTAGTTTCTTCCATTTATCAACAAAAGTCTCAAGTTTATCTTTTTTATATCTGAGTAATATTCTATTGTATAAAATCACACTTCTTTTATTCATTCCTTAGTTTATGGGCATTTGGGTTGTTTTGAAGATTTAGATATGACAAATTGAGCTGCTGTAAACATTGGTGCACATATATCTGGTATGTTTTCAATTTTTCTGTGAAAAATACCAAGGAGGGGAGTAGGTGGGTTGAATGAGACCTCTAATTCTAGGCGCTTTTTTGAGAAATTACCACTATGGTTTTGTTATTGGGTGACGCCTTGGTGATTGACATTCTTTCTGGGGTGAGATGGACTCACAGTGTTGTTTTAATTTATATGTCTTGAATGACAAATGATATTGGACATTTTTTTCACCTAGGGGAAGAAACTGCTCAAAAAGAAGGAACAAATGGAAAAGAGCAAAAGAAATAAGGCAGGAAGAGAACAAGCAATGCATATGTGTATATATAGGGTAGCCTTGAGGTTGTACTGCTGCTTTATGCTGGTCTATTGAGAAGATCAATGAATACTTAAATTGTTTTCCTCTCTTTCTTTTATTTATTTTTTGAGCAATTTTACATGCTTATATCTGGAAGTCAGAACCACTAATCTGAAGACAACACAGAAATATAACAACCATTGTTGGGCTGGCCAAATAGCTCAGCAGATTAAAGCGCCTGCTTAGGCAGATTCAGGGATCAGGGTTCTATTTCCTGGCCTGCCATGCCCGCCCCACTATGGAGCACACTGAGACAATGACTGAGACTGGGCAAGGTGGCACATGCCTGTAATCCCAGCTCTTGGGAGGCTGACAACAGGCAGATCACTATGAGTCCGATCTATGTGGTGAGATCCTGTAGACCCTTTACTAAAATACAAAAAAAAAAAAGAAGAAGAAGAAGGAAATATAATAACCATTGTTGATTTCCTATCATTTTGTTTAGTGAAATTCTGTATCATTTACAGCATTTTTCTTTACTATTTTTATGTTCTGTAAAAATAGAAAGACACGATTTACATGACATTTATGAGGCTCTACATGTAGGGCATTACAAAAATATGCTAAAAATGGGAGAACAAACATGAAATTTAAAATTGGAGAGAGAACAGGTTGCATGAAGCCTGAGTTAATGACTCTGTCAAATATAAAGAACGGATATGACAGTAGGCAGCAGGTAGGACCACCTTTAAGATTTGAGTGAATGAATAGAAAATGTTATGTTTATACGTACAATTACACATTAGCAGTTTCCAACACATACATGTGAGAGAGGAGAGGTGGGGCATGAATCTTGCACAAGAAAAAAGCAAGAGCAAAATCACTAAGAACTATGGTATCAACTTTGAATTTTGTGTGAAATCCAACTGGAACTTGCTATATGACTTTACCAAGAGTATACCATGGTATGACACAGTTACTTATGTTTTTAAAATGTGAATCAGGGATTTTTTCCTTGTATCTATTAGGCAGGAAACTAGAAAGTATACTGCCCCTAAAACAATAAAAGTTTTGAGCAATAAAAATGTGATTTTCGCAATGAAATGATGAGCAGTCAGATAAAATGTGACAGCCATAATAAAGTGCTAGAGGCTACATGTGTGTGGATTTGTCTTTTGAAGTGGCACAGGAGAATTTATGCCCTTAAATATAAAATTCCTTTGTATTAACCTATAGCATCCTTTTTAAAACATGCCACTGAGTGCTGATTCAGGGACAGAGCCCAAGGAGAAAGAACTACAGAGCGCTTATGATGCAAATAGGGAGAAAAATAGCTTCCCCTTTCAGAAATCTCTGCAAGCAAAATTCTTCTCTAATTTGAAGCAAAACCCCAGGGTACTACAAGAGGGAAAGGAAACTGCAACTACCAGAGCATCAGAAAAGCTGCTGTTGTCTAGAAAAGTAGCGACAACAAAATCAGCAAATACATTTCAACCCTAGGAGAGACCAAAATATTATTGCACAGCGTGAGATGTAACAATTGGAGAAGGGCTGAAAATCTTCCCACTAAAAATACCAATGATGTAAGGAGTGACATGGCTGCCACTGCTGGAGAGGCAGGATCCTTGGCTGTCCTCAAGCTGAATTCCATCCCAAATATGAAGAGCCTGCTTATGACCTCAGTTGTACCAAGTAGGCAAGGCTTATTCTTAGTGCTGCATGTTGAAATGGGAGCACATAAGCAATAATGAGACACTTTCCACAGGACATGGAGAGAGAGAGAGAGAGAGAGAGAGAGAGAGAGAGAGAGAGAGAGAGAGAGAGAGAGAGAGAGAGAGAGGGAGAGAAAGGGGGAGAGAGAGAGAGAAAGGGGAGAAAGAGAGAGAGATCTTTATAGAGAGGGTACAGGAATAGGAAAGGCATCTGACACTGAATGTAAAGCATTAGGTCTGAGCAAAAACTCAACCAGGCCACCTGTCCTATATACAAGGAAATGGCAATATACCTCTCTAAGCATATTTGGAGTTTGTTATATTGAGTGTAACTATACAAATATGAAAGGAATGCTATGATTATTCTTTGACTAAATAATCTTTAACTTCTTGAGAAAAAGTTTGTCTATTTTCTGGAATTTACACAAAGAAAATATACAAGCCATTATTAAAAAAACACTCAAATTCATACATTTCACAGTTATTTCAGTTTTCAAATATCAATTTAGATACTTTAAGACAACTATATTGTATGGTAAATTCTGGGTTCAAAGGATAAATAATACTTATGAACATAAAGTTTCAAGAGAATAAAAATAGAAGAGGGGCCCAAAAAGAAATGCTAGAAGAAAAACTGCAAACAAAAATACAATTCTTATAGATTTCTCAGCGATCTTGACATATCTGGAAATATAATCATTGAAACTGAAGTTAATGTAAAATCAGAGAACTGTAAAATATAAAATCTAAACTGTAAAATCAGAGAACAGCAAATGAAAACAAATAAAAAGGAATAGATCATTCCAAAGTGTGGGTCTATAGAAACTATATATATAGCATATGCATTTATATATCAAAAATGATGAATGAGAAGAGGAGAGGAGAATTAGTGAAAAGACAAAACCCAACACAATTAAAATAATGAAACCTAAAAACCACAAATCCAGGAAAACACTCAGAAAACTAAAAAAAGACTAAAACTAAAAGAAAATAAATAAATAAAAATAAAACCCTACATGAAATATAAAAAGAAAGTATTTTAAATATTAAACATAAAATGAATATTGGTGGACATGTGTAATCTGGGCACTTAGGAGGCTGAGGCAAGAGGATCACGGGAAGATCAAGGCCAACCTGGGCTATACAGCAAATTCAACCCCAGTCTACACTAGCTTGTGAGACCCTTTCTCAAAAAACGAACAAAGTAATAGAAAAAGAGAAAGAACTCAAAGCACATTTAAAGCTATTTTTTCAAAGGACAGAAACATGTAAGTGTAGAAGTAATCACAAGAGCTATAGCTGGCTTGTGCGGGAATATGAGATATAGGAGATAATTGAGGAAGATGTCTAAATATTGGAAAGAAAACATTGCAAAATTCCAGTCACAAACACTGTCAGACGATGTTCTCTATGAAGGAACAGTATTACATGAAACAAAATTTGATGTATTAGCAGGCAGTGTGGAAAACCAATAGGGTAAACACGAAGATTAACGGGATAGTTTTAAAAATGCTCATTTCTAGGCACATGGGAACAATAGTTGTGAGGCTTATAGCAGACATAAAAGTAAAGTATTGCACTTAAAACAGTTTCAAAATTGTTTGTCTCAAAACTTGGAAAATGAAATCAGAAGTATGTTTTCTTTTCATTCTTCTTCTTTTTTTTTTTTTTTTTTTTAGGTTGTACTGGGGATCTAACTCAGGACCTCACATTTGCCAGGCAGGCACTTAGTCCACTGAGCTATTACCTGGCCCAGTGTATGTTTTCAATTTATAAATGAGTAGCTGGCTGTGGTGCTGCGTACCTGCAATCCTAGTACTCTGGAGGCTGAGGCAGAGTGTTGTTGTAAGCTTGAGACCAGCTTTAGGCTAGAAAGTGAGCCCAAAGCCAGCCCAAACAGTGCAAAAACATCCTGTCTCAAAAGGACAAAGCAACAATAACAACAAAAACCAGATCAATGTATTACTGATGCATTAAGAATAAATCAAAATAAAAATTCATAAAATTATGTGAGGATAAACATAATAATATCGAAGATACACATTTACATTATTTCTACTTAGTAAAGCATAAGACTGCAATTGTACATTCTGTAAGGAACCAGTGCTTACTAAGGAGACATCCATAGGTAAATGGTAGAAGTATAAAAATAGGTGATATGTGATTGTTAATTTCACATGTCAACTTGAATAAGCAACATTATTTGACCAGATACTTTAATGCATGTGTCTGTGAAGATGTTTTAGATGCAATTAATATTTGTACTGGTAGATAAGCTAAAACAGATTTGTCTTCCCTAAGATAGTATCATCATATATTCATTTATAAGATTGAATTCAACAAAAGGACTGTCTCCTGTGCGCAAAGGGGAACTCTCTCTGCCTGCTCTGGAAGAGGTACTTCAATTTCTCCAGACCGGGTCTCAGACTTACACATCACATCTCCCAGGATCACAGGCTGCCAGCCTCATGAACATCTCAAACACCAGTGTGCTGGGTCTCTCTGGCTTTCAGTCTGTTTCCTTTGGAATTGTTAGATGTATATTATGTGAGTTTATTCCATATTCTAAATGATTTTCTCTTTAGGTGAAACAATAGGTAGCTAAAATGTATTCTATCTTTATCTAACTCAGATCAATTTCTCTGCAGAACACTGACCAGATAGATTTGGATACAAGAAGTACTTCAGGAAAACACTTCAATGACTATTAGTTTTTCAATTGGTTCTGGGACTTTATTCATTTTTTAAATCTGATATTACTTTAAAATGCCAGTTACTATTTACAGTACTAAAGAAAACATGTCTATTACTGAAGTTATCTTTAGTTCATGGCACAGTTGTGAAATAGACACCCAAAATACCATGTATTCTTAATGACTCAGAAGATTCATGTATTTGGATAACTGTATAATACCTTCAAACATTTTTTTCAACTGACAAATAATGAACTTGGGTCATTTTTCCTACATGGACACAGAAAAAGTAGGCACAGATGTAGGGATGAGTAGAGTGCAAAAAGGAGGACAGATCTTAAAACATTAAGATTCTCTGTTTGTGTCAGGATTTTATACGTAATTGAATCAGTACTGTACCTCCCTGCTTGTATGATCACATCAGGACAAAGCTATTGTTCTAGCTCAAAGAATGATTTGAAGGATTTATAGTCTCACATGAATGATCTAAAACTCTTAAGGCTGGCCAAATAGCTCACAGGATTAAAGCACTTACAAGCCCTCAAGAGCCAGGGGTTTGATTCTCCTGGCCTCAGCTCCCAGGGTGCACTGAGACAGCAATTGAGACTGGGTGTGGTGGCACATGCCTGAAATCCCAGCTCTTGGGAGGCTGTAAATAGGTGGATCACTATGAGTGTGATCTAGTAGTGAGATCCTGAACATCCTGCAGACCCTTCCCTAAAAGAATACAAGAAAAATAAAATAAAATAAAACTTGTCTGGTGTTCTCTGAATGAGGATCTTATCATCTGTAGTTACAAAATGGATATTGCTGATAAATCAACTCCAAATTTCATCCTGCTGCAAGTTGAAGCCATCCTAGTCTTAATTAATTAATTAATTTGTAGATTAATTAACTTAAAACAACAATAAAATGGTACAGAATTTCAAAACAAAGTGATGGTCCACTGTTAAAGTACCTTCCCTGATAGGAAAGGCGTGAAATACTGAAAATCACAAGCAGACTATATGAGAAGTCTCTGATGAGGCAGAGAACATTGAACTTCTGGATTCTGCTTAGGCTTCTTTGCTGGGTATAAACAGTCCCTCTTATCCAAGAGACTGTTCTCCAACCTGTGAGAACAATCTCTTCACCAGGTCTGAAGGTATTAATTCTACATTTGTGGGAGTTATCTCACAAGATAATACTGGATCTCCTGAAGACCTACTCTGAGTCATGCTGTATTGTGGACTTGATTTGCTTGTGAGTCACCTTGTGGATTAGAAAGGGTACTTCCTGGAGTGCTTGACGCATCATGAGGTGTGATCCTGGGTAGAACAAAGAAAAACCCTGATCTTTTTTCCCCCTGATTCTATTGCCTGGCTGTTTTTCCTGACTGCCATGAACTAAATAGTGACACTCTATCATGATTTTTCATGTTGGAGTTCATGACCATTGGATAATTTGAAATCATGAAAAAATATTCCTCATTTAATGAATGATATCAGGCATCTGGAAAACTGACTAAGCAGGTACACCTGCTTCTCTTTGTTATAAGTAAATAGAATTAATTTTCATAAGGTCCTTAAAAGTTATCTTCAAAAGGTAGCTTCCCTGTAGCTCCTATAAATATATTGCAATACACATAAGCTGTAGGGGCCAACAAAAACAGTTCTCAAAATGTGAATTCTTATTAAGATTTAATGTTTGTGATAGGATTTTGGTATGTTAGTGAATTCATACTGTATTTTCCTGCCACTGTGATGATGTGATGGTGTGAGGCTATTGTCCCAGCTTCTATTCTGGGAATCTGAGAATAACAAAGAAATTAAACAGCTTATATTATCAAAACTAAATTGGATTTTTTTGTAATACATACATTTAATGTTACAAAATTCTTAATTGTTTTCTTGTACCACATGTTTTAAGTACTTCAAATTAGTTTGAAATATTTAAATATCACCAAGGTCTTCTATCATCCTTGTGTTATACATATGTATAATGAACAATTTAATATTTTTAGATTAACTATTTTTAGTTGTTGACTTCTAGCTTAATTCCACTGTTGTCTGAGAATAAATATCATGTAACATTCATTCCTTTAATTTTGTAAGACGTATTTTATGGCCTAGAAAATGAGTTTTACCTTGGCGTATTTTCCATAAGATCTTGACAAAAATGTGTGTTCACCTTTTGTTGAATGGAAAAACATTCTGTTCATGTCAGTTACAGCACATTGATTGATACTAATGTTCAGCTCAAGTATATATTTACTGATTCTTTTGCATCTTCATGTATCCATTATTGATGGCAGTGGGTGTGGCTACTAAATTGTTATTACCCACTTCTTATGTTGGTTTTTGCCTTATATATTTGATGTTCTGTAAGGCATGTGGATTTTAGACTGTGATGTCTCTGTGTAGAACTGACTCATCCATTGCTAATTAGCTCCACTTTATATCCCTGACACCTTTCCTTACCATGAAAACTTTTCATAATATTTAACATGTTGTCTCTGGTCTAGGGTTCTGTCCTTGGGAAAAGGCCTTTGTAATGAAGACAGGGAGAAGTATATAAGAAAGACCAGAAGAGTTTGGTTGTATTTTATAAGAATTGCTCTTTCTTCTCTTTATTGAGCTATGAGAGCTCTGCCTGTGATGTTTAGTGTGAGATATAGTGGAGTTACTGGGCATACGATGTATCCCATTCCAATCACAACTGAAACTTTCAAGAAAGTCTCCTTCTCACTGTCTTATTTATTTTTTCTGATCCACACTCATCCTGTGGTAATTTGTCATCAATATTTTGAATTTCCTATCTGTAAAGGTTGTTACTGTGTGTCAACTAGAGAAGTTTAAATGTTTAGCTAAGGTACTCAGCAGGAGCCAAAGTCCTCACTTTCTAAACATCCTCATCCTTTGCAAAAAGAAGACATGGAGGAGTGCTTTCTACACTTACTCTGAGAAGGTAGGTAGCTTACTTACTTGCAATATAAGGGAGGAAAAGGTGTTTGCTATGTCTCTTGCTTTTTTCTACTGTTGCCCCTCACTATGCCACTGTGCCTGCAAGCCAGCTGATTATGCACAGAAACCTCCATAAGTTGCGAGCTAAATAAACTTTTCATTCCTTAATTTTCGGCATGGGTCATTTTGTCCCAGCAATGATAGAAATGCAACCAAGACAATATCCATATGTTTCCAGACCATGCATGACTATAGATTTTTCAGTCTCTCCAAACTTTTGATGTCATTTTACCCTACATATGCAAAATCTTAATGGAACATTTTTTTTTTATTTTTTCAGTTTATTCTCATATTTTATATTGCCAGAATGAGAATAACAACTTTCAAGGCTGTACATATTTGAAGCTGAAACCGTCTCTCATTAGTCTCTATTTAATTTAAAGCCCCTACTTCAAAGCAGTATCAACTTTGGAAGAATGAATGGAGGAATATTATGTGCAAAACAGACTTTAAACCCATAGCCTCTGAGATGGAAAGGCTTTGCAAGTCCAATCCATGTGGCTAGGGTATAGAAAAAGGAATGAGAGAATGCCCCAAAATTAAATAAATAATGCAGGCAGAGGCCAGGAGACAGATCAGAGTAGGCCAGTATAAAAAGAGGATTCTATTGTAAGTACATTAGAAAGGTACTGAAATTTTATGTAGGGGAATAGAATAGTCTGATTCAGATTTTTAAAAATGACTCTGGATGTTTAGTAAGATAACATTTATACTAGGGTTAGATCAGATAAAAGAAAGACTAATAGGGGTCTGTTGATAATGTAATTAAGATGGAAGCTGAACTACAGTTCTAGCAGTGAAAGAGATTGATTGAAAATTAAAGTCTGAACCAGACTGTCTGAGTGAAATAATTGATGCACAAGGGTAGCCAGAGGTGCACCCTAACTTGTCAACGTCCGATTAAAAAAAAAGGACTTTTACAATGATGAAGTATTCTTATGGTAATCAAACAAATAATTTAAAGGATCCTAAGTGATTATACAGTTGTCCAAATTGTCCATATACAGTAAGGACATACTAAAAATCAAACCATCTTCTTTTATTATTAAACTCTCTCATCATCATAACAATCTGTGCTACTAATTATTGAGCATTTTTTATATAAATTTAATATAATTCTACTTTGACCTAGCCACATAGGGTCTTCCTTTTCCCTTTCACCTTTTAAAAATAACTGCAAGCAAGACTCTGCTTATTTAAATGCTATCAGTGATAGATAATCCTTTTATAACTTGCACTTAAATATATTTCTACTAAAGTTGAGCTGAAAATAGGAATTTCAACAAGATAATTCTCTTTAATATGTCATTGTAATAATTGTTCATAGAAAAGACAGATAAAGGCATAATATGAGATAAATTTCGTGTGTGTGTGTGTGTGTGTGTGTGTGTGTGCGTGTGTGTGTGTTGGTATCAGGGATTGAACTTAGTACCCTGTGCTTGCCAGGGAAGTGCTTATTCCACTGAGTCATCTCCCCAGCCTGAGGTAATTTTCTTAATTAATATGTTAAATAATAACATACTGAATCTAGTGAGTTTATAAATGGCATATTCACAGTCCAATAAATTGCATTTGGACATTCTTTTTTTTTTTTTTTTTCAGAACTGGGATTGAACTCAGGCCCTTGTGTTTGCCAGGGAAGTGCTTATTTTACTGAGTCAACTCTCTGGCCCCTGCATTTGGATATTCTAAAAAATAAAATAAAACTATATACAGAAAATAAATCTGAGTATACATAGTTGCATTGAATTCTCAATATATATTCCTTCAAATTGTTCTAATTATTGTAATATATATATATATATATATATATATATATATATATTTTTTTTTTTTTTTTTTTTTTTTTTTTTTTTTTTTCTGGAACCAGGGATTGAACTCAGGCCCTTGTACTTGCCGGAGAAGTACTTATTCCACTGAGCCATCTCCCCAGCCCCTCTTGTACTATACTTTACGGTTTGGCTCCATTATTACATTGTCTTACATAATAAGCTAGTTACCTACTAGCATAATTTTATCAGTAGAAAAGATTCTGGAAAGATTCTAGAAGTAGTTGCATTTTAGAAAAAGAAATAATTATTTTGCCAAACTATGGGACAAGCAACTGGCACAGAAGCTGTGGGGACTCTAGGTAACTAGCTTGGCCAGAAGAAGTCCAGGAGCCTGACCCATATACATAAGATGAAGCAACTAGGAACTGGCAGAAGTCCTGGTCAGAGGATCACAGGGCCAATCCGGGAAGCAATTTTTATACAAACTCTCAATTTATGATTCTCTCCTATATAGCTATGGCCAAATGTACAAAATCAATAGTTACCATATTTTATCAATTTCTAAATTTTTCTTGATGTTTCTCTTGATTATTATTGCTAATTGTACTACTGTACTTCAGATATCATATCTGTTTTAATCATCTCTTCTCCCACGGACAAAAATAATTGGAAGCACTGGTGTAATAACTTCACCAAAGCCCTACACCTAAATATGCAGTACATTGCAAAATGGAAGCCAACAACTACTTTCAAGTAATTGAGAAGACAGAACCTTGGGACAGACACAAATCAAGAGTCTCCAACACAGAGAAGACCTCCCTGAAGAACATTTCCTATAGAAGCCTTGATAGTAGTGATATAGCTACATACTGTCAGAATTTCACAGGAATTACCAGAGAAATCAAAATAAATAATTTTTCTGAAATAGAAAATGAAAGACAAAGGAGCAAAATGCAATATCAGACCTCCAGTTTATTCCAAACAAGTCCAGGAGACATCAGCATAGAAAAATTCGAAGTCACATACCTGCAATCTCTGAAAGGTCAGCAACTAAAGTAAAGAAAAAATTCCAGGTAGATATAGGGGAAATCAAATCAGAAATAATCTCTCAGGTAAAAAGAGAAATGATAACCATGATGAAAGAATTGCTTACCATACTAAAGAAGACAAAGATTTTTTTAAAAAAGAGCAGAGCAAGAAAAAGGGAGGAAAACTTGAATAAACAATATAGGAAAGAATTAAAATGCATGAAACAGATACACAGAGGGAACTAAGAAATTAGAAATTTTATTAAGAGATGGAAAAACTGTTTAAATGAAACTGAAGATAGACTTCTTGACCTACAGAATATCATTGCAGCTAGTGACCACAAAAGAAAAAAATTACTTAAAATAATAAGGAACCAGAAAATAATAATTAAACATGTGCAAAGAGGAACAACGTAAGATTGATATTGTGAAAGAAAAAGGAGTAAACAAAAAAGATATAAAGATTCTTAGCAAATACAGTAGAAGAAAACTTCCCAAGCATGGAAAGAGAATCTGAAATACAGGTAAGTTAGGCATATAGAACTCCAATTAGCATCAACTAAAATAAATCTCAACCTGGATATATAATAATATCTCAGACCTGTAGCATAGGAACAGCATCTTAAAAGGTGTTAGAGAAGAGAAACAATCCCATGTAAAGAAAGGCTGTCAGAATCACAGTAGATTTCTCGACACAACCATCAATTAAAGAAGAGCTTAAAGAAGAGGATTTTCTGTTCAGTGGTTTGAAGGACCACTTGGGCAAATGAGGTCAGGTGTATAGGACCATGGTTCTATTCCCGACTCCAGAAACTGCACCAGACCTGCCCTTAAGGCAGCCTGAAATAGTTGGGAAAAAATCCCTCTCAAATTTTGGGCAGGCCAAATAGCTCAGCAGATTAAAGCATCTGCAAGGAGTCTCAGGGGCTGGGGTTTTGATCCCTGGGCCTGTTGTGCTGGTTCCCTCTGGAGTACGCTGAGAGGGCAATTGAGACTTGGCAAGGTGGTATGTTCTTGTAATCCTAGTACTTGGAAGCTTTAAATAGGCTAATCACTATGAGTCTGATCTAGTGATGAGACCCTGAAGACCCTGTATACCCTTCCCTAGAATGAAAAGAAAATTTAAAAAGGAAAGAAAATACATTTAATTCAAATGTAAATTCATAGTCTGAAAGTCAAAGGATGGAAAACAGTAATACATGTGACAGGATCTCAGAAAAAAGAAGCAGTAGCTATTCTGTTTGCAGACAATGTAAACTTTAAACTAAGAATCAGCAAATGTGATTTAAAAAAAGATTAATACACACTTGTTAGGGGAAAATATCAAGAAGTAGAGAGCAATCATACATATGTGTGCTCCAAAACTGGAAGCAGGCAACTATATAAGACAAATTATATTTTATTCCTTTTTGTGTATTTAGTACAGGGTCTGCAAGGTTTCACTATGTAGATCAGATTCGCAATGATTTTCCTGTTTTTAGACTCCCAAGAGCTGGGATTATAGGCATGCACCCCACATCCAGTTTCAGGCCTTCTCTCAGTGTGCCCTGGGAGCAGGGCCAGCACTGCAGATCAAGGATCTAACGCTGGCTGCTGTACTCTGTCTAAGCAGGTGCTTTAGTCTGCTGAGCTATTTGGCTGGTCCAATAAGACAAAATTTAAAGGACATGAAAAAATCAAATGATCAGTAATGCAGTGTTAATGGGGGTCTTACTACCCCACTGTCTCAAAGAGATAGATCAACTAGACGAAAACTTAGCTGAAAGGCAGAACTGAATTAAAGTTTTGGACAAATGTAGTTAGGCAGTTACAGAGTTTTGCATCCAACAACATCTGAATGCATATTATTTTCAGCTGTGCATTGGACATTCTCTAAAATAGACTACATACTACTCCATAGCTCATGCTTAAGTAAGTGTAAAAAAAAAAACTAAATATTTCCGATGCATAATATCTGTCCCACAATGTAGTGGAACTGGATATTATGACAAAAAAAATTTCAAAATCTCCATAAATTTATGCAAATTAACAGTCTCATGAACAACTAAAGGGATATAGGTAAAATTAAAGAAGTTAAGCAATAACTAAAATTCAAACATAATGTACTGGAATTTGTGAGATAAAGTTCAAAGTATTCTCAGAGGATATTTAGAGTAGTGAATATTTACAGGAGGAAAACAACCTGAGAACAAAGAAATACATTAATGCTTGCCTCAAGCTTCTAGGAAAAGAAGATGGAAGTCAAACACAAAGCCCAAAGACTGGAGGAAATTACAAATATAGGAGCAGAAATTAATACAACTGAGATAAAGAAAGTGACACAAAGAATTAATAAATCAAAGAGTTGATTCTTTGAAACATTAAATATAATGGATACACTGCTAGGCAGCAGCGTCAGGAAAGAAAAAAAACTCAAATTCATGCAATAAAGAATGAACCTCGGGGAGCCGATACAGAGTCTGAAGTAATTCAGATAATAATCCATAACTACCCTGAAAATCTTTATGCTCATAGGATGGAGAACACAAAAGAAATGGGCAGAATCCTAGGTAAGCATGAAGCACCAAAACTGAATAAGGAGGATGTAAAAATTCTAAATAACAAAATTTTAGGTAGTGTGATTAAAAATGTGATCAAAACTTAACAACAAAGAAAATCTGATTAAATCTGCCCAAAAGTTTTGGGAGTATGTCCATCTTCACCATGTTGGTTCTTCCTACCCAGGAACAGGAAATAGCTTTCCATTTTCTGAAATCCTCTACGATCTCTTTTTTCACAGTAGTGTAATTTTCCATGAAAAGATCTTTCACTTCTTTGGTTTGATGAATTCCAAGGTATTTCATTTTCTGTGGTGCTATTGTTAAAGGTTTTTTTTTCTCTAATTTCCTTTTCAGTGTGTTTGTTATCTAAGTAGAGGCATGCTACTGACTTTTGGGTATTGACTTTGTGTACTGTTACGCTACTGCATTTGCGTATCAATTCTAGTAGCTTCCTTTTGGGTCTTCCAAGTAAAGTATCATGTCATCTACAAATCTTGATAACTTAATTTCTTTACATATTCTTATTCCTTTTGTTTCTCCTTCTTGTCTAATGACTCTAGCTAATGATTCCAGATATATATTGAATAGGAGGAGTGATAGAGGACATTCTTATCTTGTAAAAGATCTGAGAATAAAAGGTATCAGTTTTTCTCCATTTGAAATTATACTAGCCATTGGGTTGTCATAGATGGCTTTTATCAAACTAAAGTAGAGGCCTTCTACTCCAAATTTCTGTAGGACTTTGTATTTATTTGGAACCAGAAAAGGCCTAAAATTGGCAATCCTGGCCAATAAAGACAAGGCAAGAAGCATTACAATCCTGACGTGTAATTATACTACAAAGCTACTATGATAAAATCAGCATGATACTGGCAACAAAATAGACCTGAGGATCAATGGAATAAATCAGAAGAGGCAGAGGCCTCTACAAACATACTCAGCAACTTTACCTTTGACAAAGGGGCCAAAGACACTTACAGGAAAAAAAAATAGCTTCTTTAACAAGTGGTGCTGAAACAACTGGCTCTCTATATGCTAAAAACTAAAACTGGACCAAGGTCTATCACCATGCACTAAGCTAAAGGCAAAACGAATTAAAGATCTAAACATTAAAACAGAAATACTAAATCTCCTGGAAGAGGAATTAGGAAGAACTCTTGAAGACATAAGGGTAGGCAAAGAGTTCATGAACAAAAATCAAATTGCATGGACAATATCTGAAAGAATTAATAACTGGGACCACCTCTTATTGAGAAATTTTTTCACTTCGAAAGAAATTATCAACAAAGTAAAAAAAAATTAGAAAAAATATTAACTAATAGGCACTTAGACAAAAGTTTGGTCTCTAGATTTTATAAAGAACTAAAAAGACATTAGGAACCCTAAATTTAAAGACCTTTTCCAGAAATGGACATCCTAGATGAACATACACTTCCCAGAGGATGAAATTAAAGAAGCGAATAAATATATGAAAAAATGCTCCACATTACTAGCCATCCATGAAATGCAAATTAAAACAATGCTGAGATACAATTTCATCCCCCAGAGAATGGCTATCATAAAGAAATCAACCAACAACAAATGTTAGACAGGCTATGAGGAAAAGGGAATCCTTTTCCACTGCTGGGAAGGAATGTAGACTGTGCAACCATTATGAAAAGCAGTGTGGAGACTCCTTAAAAAACTAGGACTATGGGCACGGGGGAGATAAGTCAATGGAATAAGCACTTCCCTGGCATGTGCTAGGGCTGGAATTCCATCCCTGTTTCTCCTCCCCTGCCCCCCAAAAAGAAACAAACAAACAGAAAAACTAGTATTGGAAATCCCATTCAAGCCAGCTATACCCTACTGGGAAGTTTCCCAGAGAAGGAAAATATTATATCATAGTGATGTATGTGTGCCTATGTGTATAGCAGCACAATGTGTGATAGCCAAATCTTGGAAACAACCAAGATGTCCATCACATGAGGAGTGGTTGAAAAAGATGTGGTGTTTTTATACAATGAAGTATCACTCAGCTATAAACAATGATAAACTCAAAGCCTTCATTTTTAAGTGGATACCACTTGAAGATATAAGCATAATAAACCAGGCACACATGTTTAAATATCGTATAGTTTCCCTATTATAAGTACTCAACACAAGATTGACAAATAAAAAGGTATGACATGATTACAAAGAAAGTGAAAATTTGAGGACAGGACAATGAGGAGAGGGCAAGAGAAAAGCTGTGAAACATGACAGGGGCAAAGCTATACATTTATATGCACAAGGTGGTTAAGGCAATGATCCTGAGAAACACCAGCAGGTTTTTGAAACTAACAGTTAATCGGTAGGATTCTCACCCTGACTAACTGTACATGCTGATACCTGTAAACCAAGCAACTACACTGAAGATAGCAATGTGTAAAACAAGGGTGACACTTGGAATGCCTGTCATTATGGTCTTCTAAATATGTACTTCTTATCATGACATAGCATTTATTACCATACTGTCTCTAAAGTAAATTTTTGTAATAAAGGATAATAAATGAAAAAAAGATACAAGAAAAATAATGACACAGTACTTACCTTCTATAGTGCTATATATGCTTAGACTTCTAAATTTCTGTGTAAAAATAAGTGTTTATTCCTTTTTTATCATTTTTTTTCATATTCTGTAGGAAATTAAAGTTTAGCTGATTAATACTTAATGCAAAATACCTGTTCTGTGTTATGCCTAAGATGTTTGATATTTAGACAGATAGGATAACCTGAACTGCATATATTTCAGGGTAATAGTAAGCTTCTCTTCTGGAGGGTTAACAACCTAAATTTGCAGAACAAACATTAGAGAAAAGGAAGGGCTTCAAGGTCAGCCAACATTTTGCCCCTAGCCTTTTAAAGTCAGTGAAGACTAAGAACATAGGAACCTATACTGTAACATCATGTAACTCAGTTGTGTCCCAAATTTTCTGATCAAGGAAGTTATGGAGCCACAGAGGAATGTGTTCTATGATGTTTAGCATGCCTAAGAGAGTCACATGGAGAGAAAACATTCTCTCAGTCATTTATAGAGAACAAATTGGTCAAGCAATGGCCTGAACCCATCCACAAGGCTGACAGTGGCAAAGAATCTACAAAGTGTAGTACAGGGTTACAAAACAAATTCTGAGGTTACTTGACTGACCTTATCATGTAAAAAAGTTACATTTCTTCTTGTATAGCTCTTGTTTTATCTTGGTCCTAACCATCTGGCAGAAGAGTATATAAACAAGATGTATAACATAAAGGCATATTAATATGCTGAGCTGTGAAAGGCACAAATAAACAACTTCTGTGGAAAACCCACTACTATTGTGGACTGCTGAGCTGTGTTGGATTGTTTTGCTGAATTTATGCACCTATGGTATTTATTTATTTATGTATTTATTTATTTATTTTTGCAATGTATTAATTATTATTTTTTCATTTACTTTTATTTTATTAAAATACAAATGTCAATCAGACAGCTTCAAGACACCTTAACCATACACATTCGATGAATTAATACATTGCAAACTGTTTTCATAACGTTTTGGTATTGTACAAGGTGCATACATGATATGATATTTACAGATATTATTTTAGCAGATATCTCTTATCAGTGAATTAAGAGTGTAGTTGCTTACTTATGTTATTTTTTTATACCTGAATTATATCAAAAATTCAACAATTATTTACCTAGTGGATGACCACAGTACTAAAAGCTGACATAATATCCTATCCAACCACCATTACTGCAGATCTTGCCTCTCATAGAATTATATAGAAGCACAGCGATATCTATCCCAACTGTACTGTTTATACACACATCATGATTTTTTCTTTCTACAACCCTTCCTTTGTCTACACCTGTCAAAAGTGGGAACTCCATTGACATTCAACTAACTTAGGTGCTTGAACTCGACACCACAATCCAACACAGTCCAGCACTCTACAACCATGGTGAGTTATTCAAAGAAATTGTCGACCACAGCCATTTACAGCTCAGCTTAATATTATGGGCTCACGATGTATACTTCATTTTTACACTTTTCTGCTGGATGGTTAAGACCTAGGTAGATCAAGACTTATGTACCAACACAAGAACTTTATATTTCCTATGTGCTCATTGAAGTCCGCTCAGGGTTTTTCTTGCAGTCCTGTACATTATTATGTAGTTCCTTTGTCTGTGTCATCCATGTGGATGAGTCACGGCCAATGCTTGATCAGATTGCTCTCTGTGAGAGCTTGAGAGAAAGTTTTCTCTTCATGTGACTCTCTCCAGGCACAACTTCAATCTCTTTCCTCTGTCACTCCACAATCTCCTTGTTCAGAAAATTTGGAGCTCACCTGAGTTTCATGATGTTGCAGTACAGGTTCTCCTATGTCCTGAGTTTTCGCTGACCTTGAAGGGCTAGGGCCAAAATGTTGGCTGGCCTTGTGGCTCTTCTATTTGTCCAACTCTGACTTGTGATCTTAGGTTGTTAACCATCCAGAAGAAAAGCTGATTAGTATCCTGCAGCATATGCCATTCACTTTGCCTTATCTGACTCAATTGATTTTGCTTGTTGTACATTTCCTTTTGTATTTCTGCTTTTCGCTTGTTATACTAGGGAGACTATATGATATTTACACATGTGTGTCTGGTTTATTTCACTTATGAGTATATGTTCAAGTGGCATCCACTTCAGTATAAATGCTTCAAATTTATCATTCTTAATAGCTGAGTAATACTCCATTATATAGAAATACTACATCTTTTTCAACCATTCCTCATGTGATGGACATCTTGATTGTTTCCAAGATTTTGCTATCACACATTGTGCTGCTATAAACGTAGGTACACATATATCTCTAGGATACAATGTATCCAGATCCTTTGGGAAAATTCTCAGCAGGGGGATAGCTGGCTTGAATGGGATTTCTAGTCCTATTCTTTTGAG
>PVKA01036594.1:0-21676 GCA_004027165.1 Ctenomys sociabilis
TTTACATAGATATTTAGAAATCCATCCATATACAGCATAATATCATTGTAGCATGACTGACTGTCTTGTGACTTTTTTTGTCTTATTTTTCATTTACTACCCTTTAAAAAAGGGTGGTATAGTAAAGCTGGTATGTCATGACAAGAAGTACATATTTAGAAGACCAGAATGGCAGGCATTTGGAGTGTGACCCTCTATTACACTTTATTAAATTCAGTGCAGTTGCTTGGTTCACAAGTGTCAGCATATATAGTTAGGGTGAGAATCCTACCACTTAACTTAAAAATTATTCAACGTTTATGGTGGTGAGGATAAAGCCAGACTTCGTGTGTCCTCAGCAATTGCCACTGCTGAGCCACAGGTGGAGTTCCACACCCTCCACTGTGAACACCTTGGGTCACTGTGACCCTTGCCCTATGGCTGCTGTGGCTTCAGCCCCTGTTACTGGGGGCATCGTGTTCCATGCACATTTGGAGGCTGGGTAGGGAGGTGCAGAGCCAGGCAAAGGGGTTATGCGGCTATTGCCAAGTTGTCCTGCAAACCTTCCTGATTTAATCATAAGGACTATAGATTCTCATTTCCAGTACTGCACCTCTGTGACTATGTAATGTCTAGTAAAATGGTACATAATTAAATTTTGCAGCCACCAGTACAAATGAGCCATTTTAATTTCTATTAAAATTATGTAACAAATTTTTACAGTACTAGAGATAGAACCAAGCACCTTGAATGTGCTGAGCAAATGTGTACCACTGAACTATAACCTTGCCCCTCAGATAAAATGCTAAATGAATACTTCTGCAGGCCTCTCTCTCTCTCTCTCTCTCTCTCTCTCTCTCTGTATATAGTAGGGAAATTTCTCTTGATTATACTGAAATATTTGTTATCGTTCTACGGATTTGATACAGATGTGTTGTGATAACAATTACATTTTATACAGGAGGTCACTTTTGTTACATTAAAAGACATACAAGCTGGGCATGGTGTCACAGGCCTGTAATCCCAGCACTCAGGAGGCTGAGACAGGAGGATTGTTGTGAGTTCGAGACCAGCCTGAGCTACAAAGTGAGCTTAAGGCCAGCCTGAACTGCACAGTGAGACCCTGTCTCAAAAAGACAAAAAAAAAAAAAAAAAAAAAAAGACATACAAAGGCCTGAGCGGTGTGTAGATTTTAGTGTTTTCTCTGACTTAGGTGATTGGTCTTGTGTTATTATGGTGGGCCAGTGAATTAGGAACTTGCAGCCAACACCCCACTCTGATCACAGTGAAGTTGGAGACCTAAGCGAGCCAACAAAAAGCCAGAAAAGTCCACAGTATTGGGAGTCACCTTTCTACCATGGCAGAATCTGCCTGAGAGTCTTCTCAAGACAGAGGAAGGTAGAACCAAAAGAAGGATGAGTAGATGGATGGATGGATGGATGGATGGATGGATGGATGGATGGGTGGATAGGTTGACAGACAGACAGACAAAAAAATTCGGTAAATTGATGCAGCTTATAGCAGGAAGGTATCATCGTGGACAGAATGAACCTCCAGTCTAAGATACTACCATGGGATATTTTTGTCCTTATCCTACAGACAGATTCCAAGAAAAAGAAATCCATAAAACCAAAGGAAAGCCTATTGGTGGGCTGCACAGGGTACTTTGAAACTGATTTTAAGAAGCAGGGCTGAGCCGGGTATGGTGATGCATGTTACTATGTGGTTGTAATGCCAACATTCTATGTGGATTTTTATTTTGTTGATTTTTTTGGTAGCAGAGATTGAACTCAGGATCTTGTGCTTGCCAGGCAGACAGTTATGCCGCTGAGCTATATCCCCAGCCCCAATGCCAGCATTCTGGGGTGCTGAGGCAGGAGGATTTAAAGTTTGAGTTCAGTTAGGGCAACCTAGTGATTTAGTGAGACCCTGTCTTGAAATAAAAAAAAAAGACTGGGCAAAACACAATGAGAGACAGAGAGAGAGAGACAGAGAGAGAGAGGCAGGCACAGGAGACAGACAATACATCAGGCAGCAGAGGAACCAATCGGCTGCCTTAAGGTCAGGGGAGCTTTCATCTGTTCTAGAAGCAACTGTCTTCTTTTAATGGCTGTGGCCCAAAACCATGATGTCCTCCTCCTTTCCTGTGGTGTCTCCTGGGACCGCGAGCCCCCTTCCTCTGAGCCTCCTCCTCAGGCTTCCAGGGCTGCAGATTCATGAAGAGCTGCAGTGCACTATATGACAGCCTCCCTGGCCAAAGCCTGTCTGCTCTGGGTGAGGAGGCTGCCCTTCCCTTCCCTGCCTCCACCATGGCCACCCTCCATGTCCTAGAGCTCGGACCCTTGGTGTCACATGACTCTGACTCCCTCTTTTACTTCACAGTCAGTTTAGAAAATCCCATTGGCTTTGCCATCACAGTGACTGGATGCCTTTCGCATCCAGGGGCCAGTGCAAATTCCCTGGCCCCAAACAGCAGCACTTTGCCATTCCATGTCATGGTGCTCAGCTGTCCTCTCTGCTTCTACCTGGCCTCACCTGGCTCATAAAGGGCTTTTGAGGACATCAGCTCTTTCCACTTTCTGTTCATACTGGTCAGCAGCTCCCGGGGCCCTTGTGATCTCCTGATCTCCTCTCCTGTTTCGTCTCAACTCCCAGTCTCTGGCTGTCTCTTTCTGCATCCAACATCTCTGATCCTGAGGCAGCTGGATGTGCTTCTCTCTGCTTCACCCTAGGATCACCATGTGGCCAACTCCTCCTCTTCTCCAGGCAGCCCTGTATCATGGGTTTTTTCATTTTCTGTTTCAGTGACTCTCAGTGAGAGCTGCTGGTCACTGGAGATTGGTTTCAGCTCAGGGCCCACATGGGCAGCCTCTCCTGGCTGTGCTGATGCAGTGTCCCTGAGGCCCAAGACACTGGGGCTCACTTGTTGCAGGCTTTGGAAACCATGGTGGAGATGAGGAAGCTTTCCAGGTGCTTGGCTGAGCAAGGAAATGCAGACTACAGGGCAAAGGATGGTCCCCAGCTTGCAGTGCCAGAGAGCTGAGTGACTTCCTGACTGGCTAAGGGTAAAAGGATCACGAGCAGGGCCCTGGTCATGGACCTTTCACAGACTTCAAACAACAGGCAACTGCACGTTGGGGAGGCAGTGTCTGCCTGGTGGGACAGAGACTGTACTCTTGGGTTCAGGAACCCTGAGGAGAGCAGGGCTTGCGGATTTGATGTGCTGGGACCATCAGAAATTGATTGCATGACAGAGGAGAAGTAAATAAAGCCCTACAGTGAGGGAATTAATGACAGTGGTGTGAAGAAAGAAAGCCTGGGTTTCTTTCTTAAAGGAAGCCAGGAAGAAAATGGCTCAGCAATGTTTATTGAAAAGTTGGAAAATAGATGTTTTCTATTAGGGAGGAGGAGTTGCTACACACGGTGAGGCATGTGTTACAGGACAGACAGACTGCCAGGACCCTGGGACTGAAAGGAAAGATCTAGAATAATGCAAGGCAACTCCTCTGGTGAAGAATCTTACTGGTTGGAGCAGACTGGCTTCCTGGTCTCTTGCACCAGAAAACCCCCATGAGGGGTTGAGGGCTCTGTTCAGGCTGCGTTCTGAGCAGCGACAATAGCCCCAGAGGCCTGGGATACACTGGGGAGGTAGAAGCACTGCAGTTTCCCCATCTGGAACGGTGAGGCAAGGTGATCTTAAATTCTAGCTCAGTCCAGGTGACTGAATTTAGGAGACTAGCCTAAAATGAAAAATATAAAGGAAAAGGGCTAGGGATGCAGCTCAGTGTCAAAGTCCCAAGTCCGAGTCCCAGAACCAAATACATAAATATCTGTGTCTTATCCATGCTAATTGATTTAGGAGATGACTTTCTCTGTGGAACTACTCTAAACTGAGCGATAATTTGTAGACTTTGCAAAGTAGAGGTTGGGAAGAAAGAGACGAGAAGTTAACAACAGAGGAAAGAGGAAAACAGGGTCATTTTGGGGTGTAGATGGTGACTGCTGCCCCCACGTGCACATTGCTAAGGCCTTGAAGAACAGGTCACTGTGCTTTTGGGGCAAAGGCTGGTGTGGTCAAGTTGCTGGAGTCATGGAAGTAGACCCCTGAGGACCTGGGCTTCACCTGGAATGAACTGTGTGGCCTCTCATTCCTAGCTTCCATTCAGTTCTAAGTTTCTGGAGTTCTTCCTCTGTAAAAAAGACCCTATTCTGCCAGCCTCTGGGGGCTACAGAGTGGGCCGGGCTGTGGCAGAGCAGGAGTGGGGCATGGCGTGAACTGGTGGGAATCAAGCCTTGCAAAGGACTGTGAAGACTGGTGCGTTGCCCTGAGCACATCTGCGGCTCCAACTGTGTGGAGGACCACCTGGAAGGCTCTCCTGGGAAGAAGAGCACTTATCTCCATTTTGGCTAAACCTGGTCCTATTTCTATGTACTGACATGTACAGAGCTGGCTAGGACTTTTCCCTTTCCTTTCTGTTGGCTTTAAGCCATGCAGATTGGTCCACCCAAGGTTGATATGCAGTCCTTGAAGCAAGGGAGCAGTTCATTGTTACCCTGCCCTGTATCCCCCTCTCCCATGCCAAAAGCTATGTGCGAGCCTGGGCAGGGTGGTGGGCAGTGCTCCACGACATTGGCAAGAATCGAGCCTCTAGATAAGAGGTGATGACTTCTCAACACAAAAGACTATATGTCAGAACTGCAGCACCAACTACAAAATGTAGATACTAGCTCAAGTGCATGCAGGGTACTCTTTCTGCAGCTCCTTCTCCCTGCATTTTGCAGAGGTGACCTCAGGCCCCTCCCTAGCCCAGCTCACATCACTCATATACTTCCCACCATTCTTGCAGTCACTCATCCTCAAGCCACTCCCTTCTTTACAAATTAATCAAACCTGAGTTGGGCCCTGGGTGGAGGCCTTTCCAGTCAGCCATCATTATAGCTAGACTCAGGACCACCTTTGGCTTTCCACCATTTTGGATATGTAATTGTGTCTTTCTTTATGTTGTAGGTTGCGCTAGAAATGGTAGATTGGAATTAACTCACTAGAATTCCAATAACGTTTCCATGGGTTTTCAGATATAAACTTTCTAGACCATGCCAAGGACTGGCAAGGGCTCTCTCTATACTTGGAGGAAGTGTTGTCTTCCAGTGCCACTCTGACTGTCAGCAGGCAGAGACACGACAAACACTGGCCTCAGGCAGGGTGTCTGCAAGACCTGTCCCTAAGCGTGTGGGCAGATCTGTCCCTGGAGTAGGTGAAAGGTGCTCCGGAAGCTGTGAAGAAGGAGAAGGTGTAGGTGGCGCTGAGGTCTCTTTCAGCTGGCGCTGGTCCTGATCAATGAAAAAACCCCAGCAACAGTAATAGGATCCTCCCTCTGCTTAATGTATTAGAATGTTTTACAGCTTCCCTTTGCCCTTTCCTCCGCTTCCACTCTCCATGTAACCTCCTTATCTATTCTTTCCAGAACTCAAAAAGTGAGACAAACAAACATCAGTAGTATAGGGTTTCCTTCCCTTCCTTCAGTTACCCCGCAGCAGGGACACACGTCTTAGCATGCAGGCGCCATCAGCCTCTCTCTCTCTCTTTCTGCGTCCCTCCCTCCCACCTCCCATCACATCTCTGATTCCCTGTATTTTCCTCACTCCATCAGTCTTTTTACCTCCATCTTCCCCCTCCTCACTTCCCACCAAAAATCTGACACAATGTCTGAAAACTCAGCTATTTTATTTCTTGGAATTTGTAAATAAGAAGCTGATTTGACACAAGGGCAATGAAATATTTTTGCCTCATTGCAATTGCTTGGGTTCTATGGTTCTTCTCACACACACATTTTCCCGGAGCAAGAAAATGTTTGATCTAAGTTTGTTTTCATTTTCAACCATGGGCAAAAAATGAAACCTCTGTTTTCAGTGGAGTTCCTGACAGTTTCATCCAGTTCTCGGAGTCTCCAAGTACTTTCCTTAAGTGAGAGCAATGAGATTTTTCTTTAAATTGACATTGCTTTCAAGGCAGGGGAGGATGCCACTTTAGAGGAGGAGATAGATGGGACAGACTCTTGTCACTCAGCTTTTCTAGGCTGAAACATTATGGCTTTTGGGGATTAAAAAAGGACGAAGTGGGGAAATGATACTATACTGCTTTTCCTCTGCCCCAAGATATTTTAACTGAGTATCTGTTTGAACACTCAGATGGGTGTATTCTGCCTCCCACTTATTCATTGTTCCAACAGCAATCTACCTAGTGACTACTGAGGGACCACCTCTGGACTCCCAAAGATATCTCTACCTTGTCAGAGTGCAACTTTGTTGGGTGTCGTGGTTACTTTCCTCTTGCTGAGAAAATTTCCTGACATTCAACATCAAAGGAAGAATGGTTTGTTTGGCTTACAGTCTGTAGAGGTTTGTTTCTTTACAGACTGGTTTCACATCAGGGTGTTTGGCTGGTTTCGCGTCAGAATGAGACGGCAGTGAGATGTCACAGATGACAAATGGTCTCTGATAGGAAAGTGGCGAAGCAGCAAGCAGCAAGCTACAAGGCACAAGTAGTGATTCTCTTTTCTGCCTCTCACATTCTATCCAGGGTAACCATCCTTAGGGTGGGTGGTACACACCCTCTGGGTGGGGCACTCCTAGTGCTGTGTTGTCATTCAGTCCCAGTATTATACACCCTAGATCCAATCACCTCCAAAACTCCCATCTATGACTGAATTCAACTTGGGTAGACATCTAGATACAAGCCACAGAACTGGGGAAGTAAATAAGCTAATGAATGAACACAGTGATTTCAGATGCATCTTGAAGGCAAAATGCAAAGATGAGGCCATTGTGAGTAGCAGATGGGAAGGACAGCTGGATAGGACAGCAGAAGGCTCTGTGCCGAGGAGACGGTATAGGTACTTGGAGGCTGATACATGAGGGTGAGACCAGGTGAAGGATGAAGAGAAAACCAGAAGTCCTTGAGAAAATGTTTTTCAATGATCTAAAATGAATGTCACCCAAATTTGCATTTTACTAAATGGTCAGTTCTTCTTCTTCTTCTCCTTCTCCTTCTCCTTCTTCTCCTCCTCCTCCTCCTTCTCCTTCTCCTCCTTCTCTTCCTTCTCCTTCTCTTCCTTCTCCCCCTCCTTCTCCTCCTCTCTTTTCTCCACTTTCTATGTCACATTCTTCCTGCCAAATACCCAACATTCCTGAGTCCGAAGTTGGATCCAGATTGAAGGAGCTTGGTACCCAACTATAGAAGACAGTGGGAGGAGAGGGGCCCCTTGGCATTTTGCTGTTATCTTTATTTTTATTTAGGAGTGCTTTTTGGATAAAGAAGAGGTTAATGTGTGAGTCTTGTGTACCATTTTGAAGCAGAGTTCATGGACTAGTGTGAAATTTTTCATAAGTTTCATGGATATTAAAACATTAGAAATATTGATTGGCACCACACCGTAACCTCCCACCTCCATCCAGTAGTAAGGCCTGGTGTGAAACCCTGCAGTGGAACTCCCAGTAGAGTGGCTAAGGGTGAGATCCAGCCAGCTAATCTGGGAACAGGACTGCTTGCCAGTGGGGCCCAGCAGGTTCACTTCCCTGACCCACAACAGGAAGAAGCTGAACTCAGCAGCCAGACCCAAGCCAGACCCAACTGGATGAGGAAACTTGGTAGATCCTATGTGGTGAGCAGAGACACACTGCTAGACCCAGATCTGCAAGAGGAGGCAACAGGTAACTGGGGTCAAAGTGTGCCTGGAGTTCTCTGGGTATATAAAGGGGGAGTGATCAGACAGATCTCATGGGAACTAATTTAAATACAAATACCCAATTTTATATCTGCTTAGCTGTACAGTCATGATGCTTGCCCTTGGGGTCTAAAATACAAACCCATTAATTATAAAAGTTTGTCTAGCGCTAAATCTTACTATCCATTATTAGTGATGCTAATTGTAGTACTGTAAATACAAAACTGCAACTGCCTTAACCACATAATCTCCCTTGGGTAATAATGGTAGGAGCTAAGGTGACTACTACACCAAGTCTCTACACCAAAGCTCAGAGGACAATGCTATACAAAATGACAAAGAGAAGGAGCAAATTGCAGTCTCAGGCTCCAAGTTCACCCAGAACAAATGCCAGAGACACTGGCATAGAAGAAATTGGAAGCCATGCTCCTCAAATTTCTGCAATAATAGCATTTGAAGTAAAGAAACAACTGTAGAAATGTAGAGGAATTCATATCTGAAATAACTGCTGAAGTAAAACAAGAAATGATAAATATAATGAAAGAATTACTAAGTGCTTCTAAAGTAGACACTGATAAAAAAGTAGAGGAGAATAGAAAAATGATGAAATCCTTCAGTGAGCAATATAGGAAAGAAATAGAATGCATGAAGCTGGCTCAATGAAATACACAGGAAATTAAAATCTCAATCATAACCTGGTGAAGCCATTTGAATGAAAGTGAAGATAGACTATCAGACACTAAAGACACCATTGCAGCTAGTGAAAAGGTAAGAAAAGATCTATTAAAACAACTAGGATGCAGGAAAAATAATCCAACATCTGCAAGACAATGCAAACATGAACAACATAAGGCTAATAGGCATTAACGAGAAAGAAGACATCAACAAAATTGATATAAAAAGGCTATGGGCAGAAGTAAGGAAGAAATCTTCCCAAATATGGGGAAACAATCTGACATTCAGTAACTGAAGCATATAGAATTCCAAATAACATCCACCCAATTAAAAACACACAGAGACATATAATAATCAAAATCCAAGAAGTTCATCACAAGAACAGTATGCTAAAAGCCTCTAGAGAAAAGAAACAGATCACATTTAAAGGAAAACTCCTCAGAATAATAGCAGATTTCTCTTCACAAACCATCAAGTGAAGAAGAGAGTGGAGCAAAATACTACAAGCCTTGCAAGAAAACAAATTCCAACCCAGACTGATAGACCCTGCAAACTCTCCTTCAATTATAATGGAGAAGTGAAATCATCCCATGATGAAGAACAACTAAAGAATTTCACAATTACAAAGCCAATCCTAGACAGACTGCAAGAAGATATTCTAGAGGAAGATCAAAACAATCACAACTACATGAATGAGAAAAGAAAGAACCCACCAACTAGGGCAAATATTTCAACACAGGAGAACAAAAGGCAACAAACAGCAGGAAAACATGTCAAACATAAGTCAGCATATATCAGTAATAACCATTAATGTAAATGGACTCAATTTACCAATTAAAAGAAATAGATTGGCAGTGTGGATTAGGAAGTAAAATTCAATAATATGCTACATATAAGAAATACACATAACTCATAAAGAAATTCACAGACTGAAAGTCAAAGGATGAGAAATGATACCACATGCCCAGGACCTCAGAAAAAATCAGGGTAACAATCCTGTTTGCAGATAATCTGAACATCAAACCAAGAATGATCAAATGAAATAGAGAAGGCCACTACATACTGGTTAGGGGAAAAATCCAAGAGGAAGACGTAACACTCAAAAATATGTATGCAACAAACACAGGTGCATCCAATGATGCACATGAAAAATCTAATATCCAATACCACAATCATAACAGGAGACTTTAACAACCCTTATCCTCAAAGGATAGGTCAAGCAGACCCAAATTAGCAAAGAGGTAGCAGAACTGAATCAAACCTTTGAACAAATGGACTTAGTGGACATATACATAGTGTTCCAATCAACCACATCTGAATAACATTCTTGTTATCTGCACATGGGACATTTTATAAAATAGACCACATACTAGTCAATATGTTATGTGTAAGCATATGCAAGAAAACAGAAATTATCCTGTGGATATTATCTGACCACAGTGCAATGAACCTGGAAATAAATGACAAAAGAAACCACAAAAACCCCATGAACACATGGAAATTAAATAACACCCTTCTTAGCAACCAGTGGGTTACAGATAAAATTAAACAAGAAATTGAACAATGTCTGCAATTCAATGAAAATTCAAGCACAACATATCAGAATATGTGGGATGCAATGAAAATAGTTCTTTGAAGGAAATTTATAGCTTTAAACTCACACAATAAGAAAACAGAAAGGGAACAAATAACTACCCTAATTCTGCACTGCAAAAGTCTAGAGAAAAAAAGAGCAAACCAAACCCAAAGCCCAAAGAAGGGAGGAAATTATAAAGATTAGGGCAGAACTTAATACAATTGAGACAAACAAAACAATACAAAGAATTAATAAATCAAAAAGCTGTTTTTTTGAAAGATTAAATAAAATTGTTAAGTCCCTAGATAACCTCATAAAAAGAGGAAAGAAAAATCCACATTCAAGTAATAAGGAATGAGAATGATGAAATTACTGCAGACCCTGTGGAAATTCAGAAGATCATCAATGGCTGCTTTGAAAATCTTTACTCTCATAGACTGAAGACACAGAAGAAATGGACAGATTCCTAGAAAGGTAAAAATTACCAAAACTTAATCCAAAAGACATAAGAACTCTCAATAACCCAATATCAACCAATGAAATCAAATACATAATAAAAAAAAAGACAAAGAAAGGTCCAGGTCCTGATGGATTTACAGTGGAATTCTACAAGAAATTTACAGAAGATATAATCCCAATACTCCTCAAACTCTTCAATGCAATTGAAAAGGAAGCAATACTCCCAAAATCATTCCTAGAGGCAAGTATCACACTGATACCAAGCTCAGAGAAAGATTCAGCTAAAAAAGAGAACTACAGGTCAATCTCCTTCATGAATATAAATTCAAAAATCCTCAATAAAATCCTAAGAAATAGAATACTGCAAATCATTAAGAATATTATACACCATGACCAGGTAGGATTCATCCCAGTGATGCAAGGATGGTTCAATATACACAAATCTATACATGTAATATCCTATATCTATAGAGTCAAATCCAAAAACCACATGATCATCTCAATTGATGCAGAAAACACTTTTGACAAAGTCCAACACTCATTCATGGTCAAAGTCCTATAGAAAATTGGAATAGATAGCCTCTTCCTCAATCTGATAAAAGCCATCTGTGACAATTCAACTGCAAACATACTTCTAAATGGGTAAAAACTGAAATCTTTTGCTCTCAGATCAGGTACAAAACAAGGATGTCCTCTATCACCACTTCCATTCAATATAGTTCTGGAATCATTACCTAGAACCATTAGACAAGAGAGAGACATAAAAGGAATAAGAATAGTTAAGGAAGAAATTAAATTGTCATTATTTGCAGGTGACATGATAATTTACTTGGAAGACCCAAAAACCTCCAACAAGAAGCTACTAGAATTAATATGCAAATTCAGTAGCATAGCAGGATACAAAGTGAAAACACAAAAGTCAATACCATTCCTCTACACACATAACAAATACACTGAGAGAGAAATTAGAGAAATAATACTTTTATAATAGCACCATGGAAAATGAAACACTTAGGAATTAATCTAACTAAAGAAGTAAAAGATCTGTTCCATGAAAATTATGGTACTCTGAAAAAAAGAGATCATAGAGGATTTCAGAAAATGGAAAGATATTCCTTGCTCCTGGATTGGAAGAACCAACATTGTGATGATGGCTATATTCCCAAAACTGTTATACAGATTTAATGCAATCCTTATCAAAATACCAATAGCACACCTCACAGACATAGAAAAATCATTCCTAAAATTTATTTGGAACCAGAAAAGACCTAGAATAGTAAAGGCAATCCTGGGCAAGAAAGGGAAGCTGGGAGGAATTGCAATCCCTAACTTGAAATTATACTACAAAGCTACAGTGATAAAATCAGCATGGTACTGTCAAAACAATAGACATGAGGATCAATGGAATTAAAGACTCAGCTATCTTACCTTTGATAAAGGGGCCAAACATTTTTATTGGAAGAAACATAGCCTCTTTAACAAATGGTGTTTGAAAAACTGTTCTCTACATGCCCCAAATTAAAACTTGACGTAGGCTAATCACCATGCACTAAACTACAGTCAAAATGGACTAAAGAACTAAATATTGAAACAGAAACACTAAATCTCCTGGAAGAGAAAGTAGGAGCAAATCTTGAAGACATAGGGGTAGGCAAACAGTTCATGAACAAAAATCAAACTGCATGGGAAATCCTTGAAAGAAATAACAGCTGGGACCTCCTCTTATTGAGAAGTTTCTGCGTATCCAAGAAAATTACGAACAGAGTGAAAAGACAACCCATAAATTTGGAAAATATATTATCTAATAAGCACTCAGAAAAGGGTCTTCTGTCTGGAATTTATAAAGAACTAAAAAGGAATAGGGTCCCAGAATTTAAAGACCCAGTCCAGAAATGCGCATCCAAGATGAATACACAGTTCTCAAGAGGAAGAAATGCAAGAGGAATATAAATACATGAAAAAATGCCCACATCACTAGCTATTTGGGAAATGCAAATTAAAACAGCATTGAGACACCATCTCAACCAGGAAGAATGGCTATTATAAAGAAATCAACCAACAGCAAATGTTGGAGAGGTTGTGGGGAAAAAGTAACCTCCAGTGCTGGTGGGACTGTAGACTGGTGCAACCATTATGGAAATCAGTGTGGAGACTCCTCAAAAAACTAGGACTGGAAATCCCATTCAATCCAGGTATCCCCCTGGTGGAAATTTTCCCAAAAGAACTGAAAATATCATATTATAGTGATATATGTATACCTATGTTTATAGCAGCACAATTTATGATCGTCAAATCTTGGAAACAACCAAAAGGCCTTTTCACTAATAGCATTTTAGTGATGTGGTGTTCTTATACAATGGAGTATTACTCAGCTATAAAGAAAAAGATACTTGAAGCCTTCATAGGTAAGTGGATGCAACATGAAGATATACGTGTAAGTGAAATAAACCAGAGCCATATGTATAAACATCATATTGTTTCAATAGTATAAGAACTGAAAAGAAGAAATAAAAATTGAAAGGTATGACACAGTTAAATGGAAAGTGAGAATTACCGATTAAGCAATGAATAGAGAGCAAGGAGAAAAGTTAGGAAATATGGCAGGGGCAAAACTAGACATTTATATAAACAAGATGGTTAAGGAAATGATCCTAAGAATTTACATCAGGTTTTTGAAAATAGCGGTTAATGGGTAGAATTCTCACCCTGACTAATTCTGTATGCTTATATATGTGAACTAAACAACTACACCGAGGATAACAATTTGTAATACTAAAACCATGCTTGAAATACCTGCCATTTTGGTTTTCTAAATGTGTACTGCTTCTAATGTCATACCAATTATTGCTACACTCTCTTTAAAGTAAATGTTTGTAAAAAAGATAATAAAAGAAAATAAGAAACAAGAAAAAAGATATCATAAGATTGTCCTGCTACAATGTTGTACATGATTTGATTTCTAAATTTCTATGTAAAAGTGTGTAATTGTTTTTTTCACATGGTATAGGGATTTAAATCTTAGAATATCTATGATTGTTGGAAAACAGCAGGTCCATTATATGTCTAAGGGGTTTGGTAATCAGACAGATAGTGATGTTAAGCTCAGCTGCCTGTTACAGGGTGATAATATCATTAAACTTTTCTTCTGGATGTTTAACAACTAAAATTTTTTTTTATGCTTTATACAATTTATTTAACTGAAATGGTCTTACATTTGTTTCTGAAGTGACTTCTTTTAATTTGATGCATCTTTTTCCCATGATGATTTACAAAATAAATATTTTATAAATATTTGAGTATTTGGGTATACACCTGCACAATACCTCAGCAATATCTTTCAGCAAGAAAAACACTGGAGAGGAAAGACACACAATTACTAAGTACAGTGAAAATCTGCTGCAAATATTTCTGAGGTAAGAAGGCACCACATACTTATTCAACTAAGAAATCCACCCTCACAATACAGGATGATTTTATTTTTACATGACACCTAGAACAGGTAAGCTGCCTATCAGGTACTGAATGGCAGAGAAACACCCCCAGTTTATGCCATGAATTCATAGGGAATAGGTTCCAACAGCTCAGGTTCTTTTCCATTGGTCCTCACAAAGTGCGTTTCTCTGGGAGGGGCAGTTGAACCCAGGCACCATTCTCTTTGGCTTCCTTCTTTTTCTGATCATTTTCCTTGACACGTTTCAGGAAACTATTATGACTTTTTGAGTGTTTAATATGCTCAATACGCACATTAATCCTCTTGGCAAGTATCTTGCCCTTAATTTGTTTGTTTACAACAATGCCAACAGCATGCTGGGTAACGTTGTAGACTCTTCCCATTTTGCCATGGTAACATTCGTGAGGCGTTCCTTTTTGCACAGTACCCATTCCCTTGATGTCTACAGTATCACACTCTTTGTAGATTCACATGTAAGTGCCCAAAGGAACAACCCCGTGTTTTCTAAAAGGCCTGGACAACATATACCGGGTTCCCCTCCTCTTGTCCTTTGTGTTAGTCATTTTGGCAAATTACTGGAAGATGGTGGTTCTGGCCAAAAGGTTAACAACTAAAGTTTACAGACCAAAATTTAGAGAAATATAGGGACTACAAGGATAGCCACTATTTTTGCCCTAGTCCCTCAAGGTCAGTGAGGACTCAGGACATAAGAGAACCTGTGCTCTGACTTCCTGTAATTCAGTGGTATCCCAAATTTTCTGATCAAGGAGATTAGGGGATCATAGAGGAAAGTGAGTGGCAATGTATAGTGTGTCTACGGAGAGTCACGTAGGGAAAAAAGTCTCTCAGGCTTTCACAGAAAGCAAATTGGTCAAGCAATGGCTGTGACTCTTCCAGATGGTTGACACTGGCAAAAAATCTGCTGTACGTGGTTCCAGGGTAAATCCTGAGGACATTTGACTGACCTTGACAGAAAGCAAAAGTTACATTTTTAGTTAAATAGGTCTTGCTTTACTTGGTATTAACCATCCAGCAGAAAAGTATAAGCACAACGTACTAAAAGTGATGCCATATTAATGTGCTGAGCTGTGAAAGGCTCAAGTCAGCAACTCCTGACAATTGCCAGTTCTGCTGATCGCCCACTACTATTCACCATATCGGGTTATTTTGTGGAAGTTAAGTACCTATAATCTTAATTTAAGTGCCTAAAATCTTTAGACTGGCTTCAAATGTGAAAAGGTCCTTTAAAGACATCTCCAAATACAGCTTCTCTAACTGCATTGGAACACCCATCTCTGACAAAACCAAACCAAAAGGAGGGATATCTTGGGAGCCACAAAGCTAGGAAATCGATCAAATATTTGTAGGTGGAACTTGGCCCAGTGCCTAAAGCGAACAAGCTACCTCGCTCTTGAGATGAACGTCCCGTTTGGTTAAGGTTAGCTATTAGTTGCTAGGCAACCTAGTGCCATGTGTTACTAACTTCATAAAAGTGTAAATAAAAGATTGTTTTGTTGTGAAAAAAAGAAAAAAAATGGATGTATTACATAAGAGAGTTAAGATAGATACACAGCCACTTTCTTTTAGTTCATTGAGAAGGCTTTAGACTAATTGTTTAAACAAGATATCATATCTATATCTTGTTCTTTGAATAACTACTACGAAGACACGATATGCAATGTATTATTTATTATAACCATCCTACTAACCTGTTTTGAAACTGTTTCATTGCTATTTTATCTTTTTTCTCATTAAAAGGAATAAAAAATTAAAAAAATAAATAAATAAAATTAAAAAAGAAATATAGACGAATATGTCTAGAAATCAATTCCTTCTAGAAAGAGGTCTCCCCTCCCACCAAAAGCTCTGAGAAATTTCTTTCATGATCAGTCAGAAATTTGTGAATTAATTTTGTGATTATATTTTTCTCAAAATCCTCTGGATTTATTTTAAAATATTTTGGAATAAGGAGGAGATGAACAAGAAAAGGCAAGACCATGGCTGTGATCAACTGACCTGTTTTACGTTTTCAATCTTGAGTAAAAAGAACAACTGTCAGGGTTTTCATGTATAGCCTTCACCCAGCAATGTGGGCTTGGCTGAGGTGGATGGGAATTCTCTATTGGAAACCAGAGGATTGGATAGATTTCCCTGTGTGCTGGAGCTTTAGACCAAAGGTGGACAAATGGACACCTGAATGCCCTGTGGCCTTCCTGCACACTGGCCTGGTCATGTAGCTCTCTGAGGAAGGGAAAGAGCTCAAAACAAAAGGATGCATTTTCTTTTGATCCCATGTGGACAGAAAGCTTATTTCTGTTCAAACATCCAGACCTGAAAAGCTCCAAATCAACATCTTAGGGAAGGGGCCAGGGAGATGGCTCAGTGGAATAAGTGCTTCCCTGGCAAGCGCAAGGACCTGAGTTCAATCCCCTGTTCTGCAAACAAACAAACAAAAAACATCTTAGGGAAGATTGTAGTGTTTGTGGCCACTGGCACCAGCTTCCTGCTCTAGGAAAGTTTATGTGATTTTTTTTTAATGGGATGGAAAAACTCCATGTGATTTGCTCTATTGAGAATTGTGAATAAATTTTTACACTTCAGTTTTTAATATGTTGATCAAGAAAGACTTTTTGGTGGGGTTATGACTAACATCTGAAAGCAACATGTGACTCTGGGAGTTATTTTGGGTCCCATACTGACCTGTGATTAACCTACACTTAGGGAACTTAACCTAAGCAGCACTTAAGTGATGGAGAGAGAGAGTTTAGAAAAACATATTAGTGGGCATGAGATAGTATGAAAACTATAGTAGTCATGGTACTTCATCTTAGAAAGTTGGGTTAGTTGGTAACTACATTATAAGCTATGTCTGCCCTGTAAATGACTCTGAGTTTGGGCCTTCATTATTTAGCTAGTTTGCTATTCTGGTGTCCTCTGTGTTTTGGCAGATAGGACCATATCAAGACAAAATAGCTATGTTATATTTTTCTGTTACTATAACAAAAAATAGCAAGAATCAGCAAAAGAGACTACATGAAATTCAGAAGTTTCTGCATAGCAAGGAAGACAGCGAAGGTAGTAGAGGGACCCTCTGGGGTGGAGAAAGTCTCCGGCAGCTACTCCTCACCAGAGGGCTGATACTAAGGGTATGGGAAGAAGTCAAAAGGCTGCACCAGAAATGAAATTTAGAAGCCGAGTCCATAAATGCGCAAATGAACTGAACAGGTTGCTTCTCAGAGAAGTATAAAGGATCAACAAGCATATGAAAAACTGTTCAATATCTTTGTCTCTCAGTGCTGACAGGAACTCCACCAAGGTTATAGCTCACCCCAGCCAGGATGGCTGTGGGCAAGAACACAAAAACAATGAATGCTGGTGTGGATGTGCAGAAAAATCAAACTCTTCTACATGCTTGGTTATTTCCACTATGGAAATCAGTGCGATGCTCCTGTACAACTAGGAGTGTAGCTGCCATTTGATTCAGCTGTATTGCTCCTTGGTAGGTGGAAAGTACAGTCAGAAGACGACAGGAACAGCCATGTGACCATGTCTATTGCAGGACAATTTACTACAGTCAAGATACGGGACCAGCCTAGACACCTTTCAGCAGAGGAGTGGAGAAAGAAACTAGTTTACACAGTAGAGAATTATTTAGCCACGAAAAATAATAAAGTTGTTTCAGTTGTAAGAAGATGAATGGATCTGGAGATCATTGTGTTCAGTGAAACACGATGCTCACTCAGAGACAACTATATCACATTCTTTTTAATATGTGGAATCTTAAGAAAATAAGAAAGAAAAGGTAGACTAGAATTAGACTGAGAAAGGGGGAAAGGGAGTAGGGGAGAAGAATGTAAAGAAGTTAGTGGGGGATGAAATTGATCAAAATATATTACACGTGCTGTTATTCCTTGCAAGATGTGAACCTAGAGGGCAGGGTGGGGCAGGAGAGTAATATAGAGGTAGCGAAAATGATTAAAGTCTATTATGTGAATTTTTGAATCTGCCAAGATAAAGCCCCTTAATCTGTGTATCAAATATGCACTAATAAAAATATGAATGAAATAAAGTACTGGGGGTGGGCCTCAGCAGAAAGCCTGCCTAGCACAAAGTCCCCACTTCAGTTCCAGCACCCCCTAACTTAGGAAAAATGGAAACATTCCTAGAAAAATGTAAATTTTAAAACTGGCTTAAGAAGTAATAAATGCCTGAAGGGCCTTATAATTTTTAAAGAATTTGAAGCAGTAGTTAAAAATCTTTCCACAAAATAAACACCAGTCCCAGATATTTTTATAACTAGCTTTTACTATATGTTTAAAGAACAGGTAACTCCAAGCTCGTAGAAACCCAAAGTGGAGTGTGGGAGAACATTTCCCACTGGCCTGATGAGATAAATATAATCCTGACTCCAAAAAATGAGTCAAGGACATTTAGAAGGTGGAACAGTCACAGACAACTATTGTCTTTACACCAAGGGGCGTGAATCCTAAATAAAGCATTAGCAATCTAGAGCCAGCAGTGGGCGAGAAGTGTTTATTTCTGGAATAACTGGTTCACATTATAAAATATACTGTGTGATACATTCTATTAACTTTTCTAAGGGGAGAAATCCTGCAACCATAACAGATTCAGAAAAAAGTACTTAATGCAGCCCTTCCATCATTCACGGTAAAACCCAAGCAAACTGTGTGTGGGATGGAGCTCGCTCGACCTCCACAGACACCTTAGCTGGAGAATTATGAAAAATAACTGTTTTAAAGTGAAGGATGGAGCAAAAGTGGGTGCTCTTACTACTCTAAGATGCATTGCCTGCCTGACCTTATCTGATAGAGAAGTTACATTTTTTATTATACAGGTCTTGCTTTAACTCGGTCTTAACAATCCAGCAGAAAAGTATAAAAATGGAGGTACATAAAGTAAAGCCATATTACTATACTGAGCTGTGAATAGCTCAAATCAACAACTTCTGTGGATAACCCACTTCTACTGTGGACTGCTGCTCTGTGTTGGATTGTTTTATTAAAAAAAATCACTACCCATAAAAAAAAGAAGCATTTCCATGATGTTGGAGCACAGCTGGGGCAGGAAGACAGGCAGAGAAAGCATAAGGAAAAGAAAGGAAGATGGAGCTACTTTCAGATGCCTCGATTTTCTATGTAAAAACACAAAAGCATCAAGTCATGGGAATATTTCCCTCCCAGCTGCATCAGTAAGAATCTCTATAGTAACAGTGTCTTCTATGTAGACTCCAATGGCTGGACAGGCATAGGCAGGTGAGGGGCAGCACTGAAGGCACCAAGCTGTAGGGTGAGCGACACTGAGGAATACTTAGGCCTGGTGGGGAATGATGAGGAAGATAATTTGGGCTGAAGGAAAGGAAGCTCTTCTTTTTTTTTTTCTTTAATATCTTTAGTTGTTACAGGGTCTAACTGTACAACTGGGACTAATGGTGATCCTCCTGTTTTCAGCCTCCCCAGCACAGGGGTTGGAGGCGTGCATCACTATTCCTGTACTTAGGGGCCATTCGGCCTGGCTGTGGATGGAGCTGGCTCAGCATGTGGTGCCCAGGATTGAACTGCGGTCTCTGCTCTTGCCTAAGCAGGCGCTTTCATCTGCTGAGCTATCTTGCGAGCCCCAGCGCTCAAGGAAAGAGCCACAGGCAAGTGAAAGATGTTTGTCACACTGAAAGAGCTCTAGCAGAACTCTGGGGCTGCCTGAAAGAAAGTAGCCTTGGAAAACACATCCAGTGACCTCCTCTGCCTGCTCTCTGACCTTCTGGCCACTCATTGTCTTCCATTTCTTCTTGTTTTTAAAATATTTATTTATTTATTTATTTGGTAACTACTGCTTAGCCTGGGCAACTAGTGATCCTTGGGTCTCAGCCTTCCCAGTGCTGAGATTATAGGCGTGCACCACCACCCCTTGTGGTGGCCTTCAAGGCATGCCCAGGGTTCCAGAGCCAGCAGGGCATGTAGTACCAGGATTGAACCCAGGTTCTTGTGTTTGCCAGGCAGATGCTTAGACCACTGAGCTACATACCATTTGCTCCTTTCCATAAACCAGCAGAAATGCACAGTAGTTGTCCAAACCATCTTGCTTACATATACATAGATAAATCTCTTTCCTCTACTCCTTCTCCTGTCTCAACCCAGCCCCTCATTGCCTTCTATTTCCCATGCTTCTGGGAGTCAGGACACAGGGAGCCTATCCATGGGCCCATGGTCGGCATCCTCAGCACAGGGCATCATGGGAAAGTGGAAGTCATAATTGACAGGCCTGAGAAGAAACAATCACCTACAACGGAAAGCCCAGCAGAATCATGGCAGATTGCTCAACACAAACCATCAAATCAAGAAGAGCCTGAAGTATTTCAGGTCCTGAAAGAAAATAACCTCCAACCCAGATACCCATCAACTGAAGAATGGATAAAGAAAATGTGGTATTTTTTACACAATGGAGTATTATTCAGTTATAAAACAGGATATATTTGAGTCCTTTTGTCAGGAAATGGATGCAATTAGAGAACATACTCTTACATGAAAGAAATCAGACCTGCATGAACTTATTAAAAAATAGCATTGGGACAAAGGCTTATACATATGGAGGAAACCATAAGGACTGTCTTATAGTCCATATGGAAATAATAATAGGGGCTGCAGAAATAGCTCAGTAGTCTAAGTGCCTGCATGAAATAATAATGATAATGATAATAATAATAATAATAATAATAATAAATATATTTGCTTATACCTGAATCTCTTCCCCAAATAGATCATACTGTCTCCTTAGAGTGAGAACCTGAAAGAAAAAGTGAAATCTGAAGGGTACAATAGATACTGGGGAAAGGGGATGAACTTATTCAAAAGGAAAGAATTAAGTGAGTTGAGCAGAAGGATAGAACCGTGGGTGGGGAAGGCAATATAACTATGTATATGTAAGCAGAATTGTGTGGACAGCTGTACTGTACATTTCTGCTAGTCTATGGAAAGGAGAAGATAATAACTTGTTTTGTCTCCTTCTTTCCATTGTTTATGCTATTTCTCTTCTTAACTTCTTATACATTTCTTTCTTTTCTCTTCTTCCAATTTTACATGCACACATCTGCTAATATGAATAACAGGCTAGAAGACAAAATTATATATTACAACAAATACTAAACACCGTGATAAGAGAGGCTCATAGTATGAACAAATAAGACACAGAGGAGGAAATAAATAACTAACAAACAGATGAAAAAAGCTCAGTTTCATTGGATATCTGGACATCTTCCACATTGGCCAAAGTTAATGTCTCATAATACTAAGTACTGGTAAGAATGTGGAACAGAAAGAACTGGCAAAAACCACTGCACTGGCAAATGAGAGGCAGCCGCATTCAGAACCAGATGTAAGGCTCCTGGAGAATGAGACCATGGTGATGCACTGAGACCTTCGTGCCAAGTCCTCCAGGCTGCCCGGACCCTTGCACAAGCCAGTGGTAGAAGCTGTCTTTCTCTTGGTCTAGAAGCTGTGTCACACCTGGCCAGATCTGAGCTCCTGAGACCGGCCAGAGACAGCGCGGCCGACTCCGCCGTCTTGCTCCATCCCGCCCGCCCCCGCCCAGCTCCTGAGACAGGGCAGAGACAGTGGCTGACTCCAGCGGCCTCCTGGATCCCGCGCCAAGCTCTCCCAGCGAGAGCGAATTTACAGGACTCACCAGGCTTCCCAGAGCAGTGAGAGTGTGGTGAGTCTGAGGGAGAGCCTTTGGCTTCTTCCCACACGCGCTTCACGGATCCCTGTCCCCAACCCCTCCAAGCCAGTGACTGGTCTGAAA
>PVKA01036595.1:0-21676 GCA_004027165.1 Ctenomys sociabilis
AAGGATAGTGGATGATCTTATTTACTGAGTTGGCTGTACTGAGCCGGCCAGCTTGTGCTGGGTCCGGGTCTACAGGCCGTAAATCAAGAAGGCTACGAAAGGTCCCTCTGGTGCAGTGGGCCTGGAGCCCTCACTTATAGGCCAGGCTGTGCTGGATTTTGGTCCATAGCGTGGGACCGTGGATTGCTGAGAAATGTCCGTCCGGTGTGGCAGGCTAGGAGTTTTCACTCCAGGCCGACCTGCACTGGGTCTGGGGATGTGGGGTGGGACCAGTAATCACCTGGAAATGTTTCTCTGGCACAGTGTGCCTGGAGCTGTGACTGGGCCACATGAGTTGATGGGCAGCCGAATCCCTGGGAAATGTATCTCAGGCACGACGGGCCTGAGGTTCTACACTCACTGTCCTTTGATGCCCAGAGAATCGGGGAAATTCCCACTCAATCAGTGGGCTTTAGGTCAGGGGATCTGGGGAGGTGTTGGTGAGTGGGACCTGAGGTTTGAGGCCAGTCACTGGCTTGGAGGGGTTGGGGACAGGGATCTGCGTAGCGCGTGTGGGAAGAAGCCAAAGGCTCTCCCTCAGACTCACCACACTCTCACTGATCTGGGAAGCCTGGTGAGTCCTGTAAATTCGCTCTCGCTGGGAGAGCTTGGTGCGGGATCCAGGAGGCCGCTGGAGTCAGCCACTGTCTCAGGCTGGTCTCTGGGGCTGGGCCGGCGCGGGCGGGATGGAGCAGGATGGCGGAGTCGGCCGCGCTGTCTCTGGCCGGTCTCTCATTCACTTCTCTTATTTGGCCTGTGTAGTCATGAATCTTGGAGAATGATTGTGGATTACTATAAACTTATTGAAGTGTAGGTCCTGTTCCATATTAAATTTCCTTGATTGAGCATATTGCTAAGTCTCCTAATACTTGGTATGCAGCTATTGATTTGTCAAATGGCTTTCTTTCCATGGTTGTTAATAATGACTAACAGAAAGAATTTGCTTTTGGGTGGCCAGGGTATCAACACATAATTGCTGTCTTACCGCAAGAGTCTATTAACTCCCCTTATTGGGCAGAGTTTTACTTAGAGGAATAGACATAATGTAAGGAATAGATATTAACACAAGATATACAATGTATAAGGAATTACAAGATTGGCTTAGGACAGTCAACCACACAGTCAGATGAGGGGGTGGGCAGAGGGCGTCTGCACATTCCAGACTGAAGAATTCAGCCTCAAAGTCTGATGCTCACTGCTGTGCTCCGCGCAAGTCTCTATTCGTCAGCTAGTGGGTCTGTGACAGAAGACTGAAGAGTCTGCAGTGGACGCTAAAGAGTCTGCGATGGAAGGTGAAGGATCTAAGCTGGAGGCTGAGTGTCTGTGCTGCAAGCCAGGCGATGAAGTCCAAGCCGAATGCGAAGACTGAGGTTCCTCAGACCCAGGGCAAGATCGACTACTTCCTCAGTCCCTTCATATGGTCTCTTTGTGCTGAGTCACTTGGGGCAGAACCAGCTGTGCTCTAGGGAAGGAGCCCCATCGTCTGGAACTGCGCCCCAGAGTGATCTGGCCAAGGTGACACAATGTATCAACTACTATACTCCCCAGTCATATGCCATAGTTTAGTTCACTGGTACCTTGCTCCTCTTTCTCCGCCACAAGGAATCACACTGGCCCTTTATACTGATGACATCCCAACTCAACAAAATGAGCAAAGGGAAGCAATCGCTTTTACCAAGACTTCTTAGCAAAGCACATAGGTGCATGAGGAGCAAATCCAACTAGAATGGTAGACTCTCGACCCTAAGTAAAATATCTAGGAATAAAAATGTGTAAGGCATGGGGAAACATACCTTCTTAGATGCAGGACAATCTGTTGTGTCTGACCCTATTCTATAACCAAAACAAAACAAACAAAGAAAAACAAAACACAACAAAACAAATTTAAAAAAATGGAAAAATGCCTACTGGGCCTATATGGGTGTTCGAATGTCAGAAATAGCACATTTCTTTCTTTTATAATTTTTTGACAGTTCTGTACCTTTATTTCAAAGTTAGTTTTCATCCACATTCATTGTCTGGAGATGTTTTATCATGGTAACAGGGAAGTAAGTTACCAAGATATACAGCTTGTTTGGTGAATCTTCTTCCTCATCCCATTTCCTGGACAACCATAACCAGATATGACATGGAACATTCCTTATTCCTTTGGCCCAAACAACTTTGTTGAGCCTGGTGTCAGTGCCAAAGTCTGAAGTCCTCATCTCCTTCATGGCAAGCTTCCGGATCTCCTTAAGTGCCCAAGGAGTACGCTTCTTGAAGTCCATTCCATGGATGCGCTTGTGACTGTGGATTGTGTTTTCTCAGGTCACCACCTTGTTGATGGCAGAACAGCCCTTTTTCTCACCAGCTGTCTTTGTGGGAGCCATTCTGCTGGGCCCAAGTTAGAAAGGAAGAACATGGTGGATTGTGGGACAGAAGGCTGAAGTTGCCAGTAGCACATTTCTTCCTTGGATGCGTTGCTTCAACTCATTATTGAGTGACTAAGAAAGGTATTAGATTTTGGCAGGGCTCAGAACAAGAGAAAGACCTGCATCATGTCCAGGCTCCTCTGCTACTCAAATGGTACAGAAGATCCAGTGGTTCCCGAGTTGTGAGTGGAAGACAAGGATGCTGTTTTGAACACTCATCCCTAGTTCCTTCAACCCTCTTATGAAGCCTCTTCTAAGACATACCAATCTGGTGACTCTGCAGTGAGCTTGTAGGCCTATAACTTCTTCTGCTGGTAAACATCAACTAACTCTTCAGCATGCAAACACCCAATTAGATTCTCCTGGTTCGGATTCCACAGACAGTTCTGGGACTCCTCCCTTTATGATACTGTACACCTACCTAATTAAGGCATTTTATAATTATACATATGTTCATATTGATTATGTTCCTTTAGTTACTCTTAAATAATATACTCACAAAAAGGAAACTCAGAATTGCTTCAGAAAATGTCAAAAATGATGGGATATCTGTGTATAAAACAAGAGGGAATATTTTCAGGGTGACTAATGACAATGTGTCTTTTAATATAATATTTTTTGAAATTTAAGTTCACCCTGGTTTTCAGTTATACCTCATAAATCACTCTGATATTCTAAGTAGATGGAGAAGTAATACAGGGAATGCACTGTATATCCAAAAATGTAGGAAAGTCAGCAGAAACCAAAATGAATAAAAAATTCCTCATGGTTTTGGATGAGGAAACTCCCAGCTGAACTTGGCTGGAGAACAAAAGAATGTATAGTTAGCAAGAAACTTCTATTGCCATGGGATGGAAATGCAAGATAGGGAGAGAGTATTACCTTGATAAAAGACAGCTGATTGTCCTTGAGATGGACAAATGGGTCACACAATGAAAGAAAATGGTAGAAAGCAGAATTAACACATTTCATTTGTGAGGATGGATCTGCAAGCTACTATTGTGATTTTTTAAAGCTTCTTTCAATAACCCAACAAATATCACAGAGCTGCTACAATTTGTTGTTAATGAGTACTGGCCATTCATGTTTTATGCCTCAAAGCAGCATAAGAGGAATAGTTTCTGTCTTCCTACTTTGTATTTGAGCAAGAGTGCTTCTCCTTGGAGATACAGTGTGTCAATTAACAGGCAGTGTAGTCTGATAAACATAGTTTGGAAATATACAGCTTTGGCATAATGGAAGAACATTAAAAGTGAAAAATTAAGATTGGGAGCTAACAAATACATCTAATTAATAAATAGAAGGGCTGGTCAAGAAAAGTATTTGTGATAGAATGATACTTCAAAAAATGCCTGGATGAAATTAGAGCCAGAGTCATGTGCCTAGATAGCAAAGAAAGAGGTGAGGTAGAAATTCGTGTGGCATTTAGGTCATTGTTGGAGTTATCAATTTTATAGGGCATTAAGGTAATCACTTCTCATTTTATGTAAAAAAGGAAGCATCAGTAGGAAATAAGTTAATTTTTTACTCAAAAGAAGTGGGTCATAATTCTTGACTTGAAATATCTTCAAATGTGTTATAAAGAGTGAATGAACAGCAACTGCATCTGTTCAAAATACCAACATTTATATTATTCAAAATGCCAACATGGAATAGAACAAAATCATGAAGTCAATATTAAATAGAAACTTAGTAGATGACATGAAGACATTAGAAGGTAAGAGGTTAGTGTGTCTGAGAAGTAAATTATCTCAGGTAGATATAATATGAATTTAGACCTATACAATGGATTAGCAAATCAAGTTGATTAGATTTTGGTGACTCCTGTTTGGACAAGAACTAGAGTTGATAGTGCCATAAACAAGTGTGATTGTGATTGTCATTTTCAGTCATCTAAGTTCAAGTAAAATGGCAAAATCTGTGTTGTAGATGGACTATGTCATATATATGTGTATATATATATATATATAAAACCATATATATGTATGTATCTATATCATCTATATCTATCTATATATATATCTATCGATATATCTATATCTATCTATAATCAAGGATCGAACTCATGACTTTGAACTTGCCAGACAGCCACTTTTTTTCCACTGAGCTATTTCTCCTGCCATTCAATGCCCAATAGTTTGAAAGATTTAAGAACAAAAGGCTGGTTTTCCAAACTGGAAGGAATTTTGCCTTGAGATTATAGCATAGAGACATTGATTGAGTTTCTACATTGTTAGTTTGACTTGTGAATTTCAGAGTCAAGATTACAACAGTGCTTAACTGAATTCCAGCTTGCTGGTGACCTCTACCTATTTCATTTTGCCCTCTATGCCTGCCCAAGAAGTTTTCTTGAAAAAAAAATTGTTTCTCTCTCTTCATTTTTGTCCTTTTGCCTCTGTCTTTTTCTATCTTTGCTTCTGGTTTTCTATCCCTGTAAATATGAGTTGAATTTTATATCTTTGTAAAACCTTGATAAAGGGTATCATAATGTTGCACAAAAACTAAGAAAAATAAATCTAGATAGATTAGCTATAAACAAAAATATTAACTAAAAAACAGATACAGATATGTACAGGATCATATACAATATTCTCAATATGGTTTAATAAATACAAGAATTTAAGAATTCAAAGATAGTAAGATGAATATGTTTGATTAATTTTGAAAAGAAAAATATTGTATACATAAGTAACCACTATATGTATCCTAAAGCTAATAATAACCAAAAATTAAGGAAAATAAAAATTGTTAATCTTGAACATATTAAGAACTACAAGTAGATAACTACATGTAGATGTTACTATGTGTTAATAGAAAAAAAAAAGCTTAATAGAAAGTGCAAAAAAGCCTCTGAGTATAAGAATGAGTTAGTTATAAAGATCTGACAAAAACTGAAATTTCCTGTAAGAATTTCAGTAATTATAACCCTCACATACATTCTTCCTTGAGATTGAAATTGATATTAATTCTTTTTTTTTCTTTTATTTTGGCGGAACCAGGGATTGAACTCAGGTCCTTGAACTTGCCAGGGAAATGCTTATTCTATTGAGCCATCTCCTCGCCCCTGATATCAATATTTTGAAAAACCAATTTGCTACATATACTGGGGGCCACTGACACCATAAATCTGCTTTTAGAAACAAACAGAATATAGATAAAGACATATACAATGACAAATGTGGCATAATTACTTGTCTTAGTAAAAATTTGGAAGCAACTTGAACTAACCAACACAAGAAAGAATGTTATATATTATGACGGCATTAAAAATCATGCCCTAAGAAATATGTAATGACATAAGACATGCTCAAAATGTAATGTTAATTAAATTTGCTTCTTAAAAAATGTCTAGAGTGCCTAGATAAAGACTGTGATGGATGCTAATGCATTTATTTTTGCTTCATCTTAAATTCTCATTGAAACTTATAAAGAATAAATATGGGTATAATTTATTTCAGTATCAGACATAGAGCAAGAAAATCAATCCTTTTCTGTAAATAAGCAGGTACTATATGAAAGTGAACTTTTTTCTAAGTCATGGTTTTTTCTGTTTTGTTTATTCAGAACCGGGGATTGCATCCAGGCCTTTGTGCTTTCCAGGGAAGCACTTATCCCACTGAGCCATCTCCTGACCCCTCTATTTCATGTTAATAGTTTAACTTTTCTACTGGAATTAAATAATATGGAGAAAGAGATCACATAGTTCAGAAGGATGGGATACAAATGTACCCCCAAATAAATCATAACTAACCACCACCACCATCAAAGCAGTGCTTCTAAATGGGAATTCCATTACTATCTTGATCTTCCTCTCCCTTCATATTAAGTGCGAGATGGTGAAGAAAGACAGTAAGCCCACTTTAGGGAGGAAATAAATACATAGGCTGTGGCCACATTTAATATACATTCCCCTAAGGAAGACTGAAAGTTTCCCCAAACAAATATGACTTGTTTGCACTATTGGCATTTAAGTCACTTAAAATCCTCCACTTTATTTGATTTCTTTTTGAAGACTTGAAAGTATAAATCTCTCTGAGTATATGAAAACCAAATATTGAGAGCCAGTTAGGTGTGCAGCAGACACCATTTTTGTTTGGATTTGTTGGTGAGATCCTAAAACTAAAAATAATGCAAAAAAATCTCTTTTCTCAGTTATCACCCAACCCCATTTATATTTTCCCATGCCTAACGTTTTATTAACACCAATCCAGAATAAGAGGCATGATTGACAAATATGGTGACTATTTTAAGTCTTTCAATTTTCTTCTTAATTTTTTAAATCATTTTGTAGGTTTATATCTGATAATCTGAACAACTAATTTGAAGACAACAATATGAAATAGTAACAACCATTGTTGAATCCCTATTATTTTGTTTAGTAAAATTATGTATCATTTTTAATACTATTTTTTATTCTCTTTAATATATGATTTAAAAAAGAAAACATATTATGGTAAAAGAGCCATTAATCCTCTTCCAAATACTATCATTTGAAATGTATTTAAAATTATTCTTGATACTCTCATTTGAATGTGGTCTTAGAATTCCTCTTCTATGAATATCTTTAGCTGCACTGTAATATCTGCCTGGATGCTCAAAATACACTCAAAATCTTGACTTTTCTTGGTGATTTTGAATTTGCGGAAGAGTCAAAGTTGGGTGGTAAGAAGTATCACAAATAATGTTTATAAGAATACACCATAATGTTTTTACGAGTATATATTTCTGTTGGATGGCACATGGCAGCAGCATTCACTGAGTTTTTGATCACATCTAATAAACATAATCATAAAAAGGATTTATAGAGCTCCTGTATAAAGTGGTAAGAATGATGGGACAAATGTATTTGAAATAAGAGGCAGTTTATTAAGGGGGATATTTGGCAACATGCCTTTTATTTAATAATTTTATGCACATCATATATTTTGATCACATTTGTTATACTGGCAAGCAAATATGCAAATATAGATGGAAAGACACCTATGGCCTTTTACGGAGTTTTGTTTTCTTTTTAAAGACAGGTTAGCAGACCTAAGAATTGTCTTTCCCTTCCAGTTGTTATACGATCTCAGTCTAAAAGCAAGTGATCATTCACTTACCAAATCATTCAACGATTATTATCATTATGGTATGATCAGTCTGCTTGACACTGCAGATGTATGATACATAATTAAATAAACAAATCCTGCTCTCAGGCCTTGTAGATTTATGAGAAGCTAACAGTGTGGATAATGACAGATTTGTGGTTAACTTTGAAACAAGAAACAGGGCACAGGCTCTGTTAAGTCACTCGGACTTTTACAATAAATATAACAGGAATCGACCTGTTTCAACCTCAGAAATGATAGTCAATTGACTTCAGGAAGTGGTACTTAAAATGGAGAGTAATAGAAGCTTGAATATGTGTACATTTAAAATAAAATTATCAAAAAAATAAAATTATAAGAACATGATAATAGAATTAATATACATGAGAGTAAAAGCTAAAACATATATCCAAAAATTTGTTTTATGCACCAGAGTAGAATGAGAGGTTTTTAATGTAAAAATTAAAAGGCTGATAGAGAGAGATGTGGGAGAGAGAAAGTTTCATGGAAATATTGCCAAAATGAGATACTTAAGTGTAGACATGAACGAGTTAATTGTGCATAAAAGTAAATAATAGGCTAAGGTTGGAAATACAATTGTTAAGGGCTGGGGAGCTGGCTCGGTGGAATAAGCACTTCCCTGGCAAACGCAAGGGCCTGAGTTCAATCCCTGATTCTGAAAACAAAAAGCAAGGAAATATAATTGTTAGATCTCAGCTATGTAGCTTGTGTCTTAAGCCTCAAGAATAGATGAGAGTCTAAATCAAAATAATGTATGTTATCTCTCCTATTCCTAAAATCTATCATGTCTTGGGTACACTTGTACCCTATCATTAAAGCAGCCAACCAGAAATAAGAAAAAAACATACAACTATAAAGAATTACAGGTGTAATACTTAGAAGAGAAAACACAAAACTCTATTTGCAGAAAACAGGATGAGAGAACAGAAAGAAAAGGGGCTGTAGAGCCAGAAAACCAAGGGGTGTTTGTCTTCATCCCTTTTCATTAGTGAGGAAGAAAGACTGTCCCCACTGGAACTCGATAGAAACTGGACAGTTTTGGCTACTGGGCCTTTAGCTTGCCTAGCAGCCACCACCATCATGCATGTGCAGTTCCCAGCTGTGCTTCATTTAGGTTTCTTTGTTGTGACAGAATCTAATCTTTAGAATATATGAACTTATGAAAAATGTTTCACATGTATGGACAAACTAGACATTAAGTAAAGGGAGTAGTTGTACACTTAGTGCAATAAAGTGAGAGCAACTTGTGTGTGTGTGTGTGTACACATGCGCATGTGCAGGCAGGGCTATACATTTCAAATATTGAATTTTCTGCTGTGTAGTCCTTTCCCCTTTGGTTTCTTTATGCTTTACAACAGAGTGGTGAAGGGCAACAAACTTTAGAAGGGGCTCCTGGTACTTGTCAAATCTGTGTTACTTGTAAGTGTGCTCTTGTTTCTCTTCTTTCTAGTTTTCTTTATTTTTTTCTTGAAGAATATAAAATAGTATTAAAACAGAAATATTACAAATGATAAAGTATTTCACTAAACAAAATGTGAATTTCCCAGTATTTGTTCCAAGGCATAGTGTTGTCTTCCAACAAGTTGTTCATCTTACAAGATACATGCATGCAAAATTGGAAGAAATATATATATATATATATATATATATATATATATATATATATATATATATATATGTGTGTGTGTGTGTGTGTGTGTGTGTGTGTGTGTGTGTGTGTGTGTGTGTGTGTATAACTAAGGTGAGAAAAAGGATGAAGAATTGAAAAAAGGAGACAAAACAAATTAAGCATAAACTACTTCTTTCCATTGACCAGCAGAAATCCACAGTACAATTGTCCAAACCATTCTGCTTACAGACCCAGATATATCTCTTTCTCCTACACCCCTTTCTGTCCTTCTCAACTGAGTAATTCCATTCTAGAGGAATTAATGAGTTCATTATAGACTTTTTCATATTCTATAAATCCTTTTTCCTGTATCTATTATACCCTTTGCTTCCTTTATTAATTATTCCTTCTAGCAAGGATTTTACCCCTTTTCGTTGGGATTTGCCCAAAAGCTTTGCTACCTTAATCCCATTGTTTCTTTCTTTCTGCCCCCTTTCCATATATAAAACCATAGGAACAATCAGATGTTTTGAATTTAACAGAATGTCAGTAGAGTGGTATTGAGTTTAATTTTTTTCCCATGACTCTGATCATGAAGTGAATATGTTGCATACTGAATCAAATTTCCCTTTGAGGTTCAATGTAAATAAAGTTAATCCATTCTGAACTACACGCATCCTTTTAACCTCCAAAATACTAAACTAAATAGAGCATAGCACAGTATGAAAAGAGAAACCAAGACACTTAGTTGCAGGACCAATTTTGACATAAAAATGTCTGTCTAATATCACTGTTCTTCCCTCTTGCACTGCGTAACTCTCTGGAAATAAGCGGCCATGTTTTAGTTCTTTAGATTCAATACTTTTTATGGTTATGTGGGGTGGTGCATTGCCAAGCAATTCTGACACACATTCTGTTTCTCCACATGGCTTTTATCACATCACTGCTAACTTCCTCCTTATCTTCTCCTTCCTCAGTGGGATGCTCTTCTGCCAGGAGCCTGCATGGCTTTTCATGTTCTTGGGGGAAATGCGAGAAAATTTAGAATTAAAGACAACAGATGGAAGCTGAGGTCAAGGGGCACCCTCTCTCCAGATGGGAGGAAAGGACCTACTCAACCACCATAGGGGCATTTATTTATATATTTGAAAAAGTTAGTATCATGTGGTATGGGGTTGCCTTGCAAATAATCACTGAAATTATCTCAGACAAGATTTTTCTCCGGAAGGACTGAAACAGCTTGATTGCCTTAGGCACTATTCATTCTTGGGGGTCCTTGTCTTGGACCCATACATGTACTCAATGACAGCTTCAGCCTCTCCTTATACCCCTAGGATATAGCTCAGCAGCACAGCACTTGCCTGGCAAGCACAAGGTCTTGAGCTAGGTTCCTGCTATCCACCTATCCCCCACGCCACCCCTCAAACAAGTATGTTCTATTGCTCACTCTAGAGTTTACCATGTTCTTCTCTAATCAGGTTCTCCTTATGATTCTAAGCAAGATCCTCTCTATCTTCCACACTGATTTACAGACCCATACTTTTGCCCAGAGATACAATCTCCTCCACCACCTGTGCAACAGACGTTTTAAAGCCTAAGGTTAAGTTACACATTCTGGCCAGTTTCCTCTAGGTTGAGTTTAAGGCCTGGTACATAACTTCTTCCCAGACGTTGTCAATGAGCTCAAATCAGTGGAGGACATTGAAATGTTTCTTCCTAAATGTTTTAAGTGTCAAGAAGATTATTTCAGTAACAGTAAAACACATGGAGAAGTATACCTTTGGGTATAGATTCTTGAAGTTTCAGACTACTTGCTGGTCTATGGGAGGCAAAAAGAGGTGTGTTCGTGAGAAGATGTTTGACTTATGAGGTCATACCCAGCATCCATATCAAGGAGGGTGTGCTGATCCATTGCCCATGAGAAGATGACTTTCAGGCAGTTTGTTGTCAGAAAGATATTTATTAACCATAGATTCAGACACATCATGGAGCTTTCCATAAACAATTGCCTTGAGACCCAAGCTTTTACATTGAACCTCCACACAATGTACAATCTGTCTTTTTCCATGTTACTTTCCTGGAATGCACAAGGGGAATTGTATAACATGAGAGGCTTAATCTTTAGGTCAGTCCTTGTGTTTGCATCCAACTAAAGGGTCAACCTATCCTTCATGGGCTTTTTCTCTTGAATTATATAGGCTCTATTTGACATCTTCTCCCAGAAAAGCTCTGTTTCATCATAGTTAAATACATTCTTCCATTTTTCTCGCAGGCTTCTGCAGCAGCCTTGTCAGACTGGAAGTCTCTTCTTACCATAGTGTGGATGCCACTTTATCTTGTGTACCAAAACTCCTTTTATTGGCCTTCAATTCATCACTAGTTGCATTTCTGGGGAGGTTTTTTGTAGTAAATCACAGTACAAATTCTAGATTTCTCATGAGCCGTAGCTTCACTAATGCTGTCACCTGCCAGTTGTTTCTCATTCATCCACACTAACAAAAGTTTTCTCAGCTCCCCCAGCACTTGTGTCTTCTGCTTAGCGAACACCATGACTCCTTTCAGCTCACTAGCTGCTTTAATGACATCTTCATTCTTCAAAACAATCAAGATTGTTGACTTCAGCATCTTGAACTCTGAGACCAAATCAGTTACAAGGATCTCATGTCAATCATTTTCTGCAGTTTTCTTTCTTTAATTCTATAATTGTTTTCTGTAAAACTTTCTTACCATTCTTTCTCTGAACTTGCTTGTTAACCTCATTATTGATCTTCATATTTTTGTCATCTTCATTAATGATCTGTACATCTGGTTCTCTTTATTGCTGTTCTGAAATTTATTTTTTACTTTCATTTGTACATTTCTTGGAGAATGGTGGATTTAATACTGCTGAGTACCATATGTGCTAACCACACACACACACACACAAACACAAACTCACCATATTTGTATACAGGTCAGTCTATGCCTATGATCTAGACTGAAGGAAATCCTGACCACATATTGGAGTAGGGAAGATGGCTACATGCAGGTTCATGTTTATGGGAGAAGATGGCTCTGGGTGTGCTTATTGCCCAATACGGAGCCTGCAAAAGGAAGCAAAATTTTGTTGAACTCTTCTGTCTGTGAACCAAATTGGTCATTAATAGAAGCCTTCATGATCCAAAGTAGTTCTGTACTCCATTCTTTGTAATGATCATAACATCAAAAAAGCAGTAAAACAGGATCTAAACATCTTTTCTTAAATACACATTAATTTATTTTACATAATTTTCATTTTTAATTGATTTCATCTATTTAATTGTTTCAGCAGTGATACTTTACATATTTCAAGTATTTTAAAGGTAGTTTCCTACATTTAATGCTTTAAGATTATATTACACAATTCAAAGGTAGTTGTTGCTAATTTGTCTTTCTTTCTACCTGGTGACAATACTTGTACCCTGCTGCTTCTTTTTATCATTAGAGATTTTTTCAGGGGCTTCTATCAAAGGTCACATTTATTTTCTTTAGCTTTAAGTTCTTCTTCTTATTTTAGCAAACATGTTGAAGTTTTTCATATCTTCAAATCAAGGGAATTAAAAAAAAATCCTATCATCATTTGTATGTCACACTCTGCTGCTGAGTAAGATCTTTTCCTTTAGAGACAAAAGTCTCCATTCTAGCACACCTCTCTTTGGCCCCTAGTACTTTACTAAATTGTGTTTGCAATGTCACCCCTAATACTGTTGTTGCAAAATTCCCTGGGCTCTTATCTTATTTGACATCTCTGAACCAATTCTTATCTTTCTACTCACTTTTTGTTTTAGAATCTTTTAATATGTTAATGACTGCCAATACTGTTCTTCCTTTTCAACCTCTTCTGAGTTTCAGTTGCATATATTCAGGAAAAATGCATATTTTTTTTACATGCTGTTGGATGCTTTAATTAAAAATTGAAAAGATCATCAACAGATTCTTGTTTGTCCATCACTATTGTGCCTGGAAGCCTAAAGGGTCAAGTAGGAAAATTCAAGATATGCAGATAAAATTAGACAGATACTAGTATTGGTTTATTTTTTCTATATACAAACTTATAGATGATTATTACTGGTCCTGAGGACAGCTTCAAAAAGAGGTTTAAACTGCTACATTCTTGTATTTCTGCATCATTATAAAAACCAATGTTCATTTTCATTATGTTGCCTTGATGAGACATTTATGTAAAATTAAATTTTAGTTCAGTTAATGGTTTAGAAGTAGCTAGTTCTTGTCTTGCTTCTTGGTTAAGGATATATTGTTTGAAGATGACGATATAAAAATATTACGGAATTCAGTAGTTATCCTCTGTAGAGTGATTGGCAGTTTCTTTTTGCAGTCTTTGTAAGGTGCATCAAGCTCAATGTGCTGCCATCTTTTTAACATCACTCATGAGTTTTATCTTCTATGTATGCATGTATGTATTTGCTACAGGGTTTGCAGGGTCTATGGGGTCTCACTACATAGATCAGACTCATAGTGATTCTCCTGCTTTCAGCCTCCCAAGTGCTGGGATCATAGGCATGCACCACTATGCCAGGTCTCCATCACTGTCTCAGTGCATCCTGGTGTTGGGGCTTGCACAGCACACCGGGAATCGAACCCCCACTGCTATGCTCTGCCTAAGCAGGCACTTTAGTCTGTTGAGTTATCTGGCCAGTGCTTATCACTCATGCATTTTAAATCTACAAAGTAAATTTAGAGATTAAATTTCTATTTCAAAGAATATTGAAAATTTTGGAGAATACAAAAATTAAGCTATCACTATAGGACTGATTTCAATAGGACTGAAAAGAACTGATCTTTCGTCTGAAATTATAATCTTTGCATAAAATGTACAAATAACTGTATTTCTTTTCAGTTTTACACAGTTCTACATTTGATGCCTCATAGCTTGATTATCCTCTATTTTCTCGTTTTTGAAATTGTTCGTACACTTAAAATTATCCATAATACCCTTACAAATTTAACATAAGAAGTTTTATCTTTTATAGTCTGAACTGTTTTCTTAACTATTTTAAATGTTGAATGTATCTTCTTTTTGTCTTTTTCTTTTTTTTGTGGAACTGGGGATTGAACTCAGGACCTTGTGCTTGCCAGGGAAGTGCTTATTCCACTGAACCCCGTATGTATCTTTTGACTTAGAGTAAAACAACATTAAGCAATACCACTAGAGTTTCCCAATTTACCACACTGTCAAACAAACAAATAAAAAAACAAATAAATAAAAGACAGTATCTTCTGTAAAATCCAATTTGGAAGCAGGGTCAATTACATTAAAAGTACTTATACTTACAATACAGTAAAACCGTATATAAGAAAACATTTTAATAAATAATTATAGCTAGTTTTATACCCTTAAGTAACAGATTTAATGAAGTGATTTAACATTTTTATTTGTACAAAAGTCTTTCAAGCAGTCTTAACACACAGCACTTTTGGAACATGCAAAATGATGTTAACAGTGGAACTAACTGGTAGTAAGCACAGATTCTAGGGCACAGCTGAAATGTAATAAAACTTGGGTGGCATGTTTATGGATATTTGCATCATGTTATAATTTTGCTCATCATTATCATTGTCCACATATCACAATTGTAACTCTTCAGTTACCAATATGAAGTCACTCCTCCAAGGCTATTATTTCTTAATTAATAATAAAATCAAATACACTACTTATCTGTGTGAAAACAACTTTAGATTGTCATAGACAAAGTCTGCAATAAATATAAACCCATTAGACATGTACTTCATCTTTTTTTTTTTTGGTGGAACCAGGGACTGAACTGAGGCCCTTGCGCTTGCCAGGCGATTGGTTATTCTACTGAGCCATCTCCATGGCCCCTTCCTCTTCTGTTGTTTGCTCATTTTGAATGTATTGTAATATTGATAGCATTAGAATTTAATTTGCTTCAGATATTTTAGATTTCAAATCTTATCTGTATTATTGTGGTATATCAGAATTATAGACTTGTAAATTTTTTTGTCTTGTAATTTTGGGTGGCAAATTTAATGACACTTTGTATAATCCATTATTGTCACATTGGACTCAGATTTCATTTGAGGAATAGAACAGATATTTAGACATTCATATTTGTAGTCAGGAACCAAGAAATATAATGGGGCTGGGGAAATGGCTCAGTAGAATAAGCACTTGCCTGTCTAAATAAAATAACCTAATATCTACTTAGGAAATGCTATTATGTATGAGAAGAAGATAATTGTTTCTCTCCATGATGTAAATTATTAATCCATCAGGTAAACAAATGATAGGAAAGATTCATTTAACACATCTCCCCTGAATAGACATCAAAAATCTGGAAAAGAAATAGTGTCATAGAAGAATCTAACTAGAGTAGAGCTTTCCTACTGAAATGAATGTTGTTAATTTTTATATGAACTAGGGAAATGATGAGATTCTCAAAATATAGAAGCTGACAGGACCATTCTACTTGTTGGATATTATGTTTTGAAAAAAAAAAAGCATGAGTGTCCTCCAGCCTTATCATTTTTTTTTTTTTTTTTTTTTTTTTTTGTACACAGGGTCTCACTATGCAGCCCACATTCATAGTGATCCTCTTGCTTTCTGCCTCTCTAGTGCTTAGATTACAGGCGCGTGCCACCACGCCCGGACTCCATCACGGGCTCAGCGCACCCGAAGGCGGAGCCAGCGCGGCAAGCGGAAGCAGGGATCGAACCCTCGTCGCTCCTCTTACCTAAGCAAGCGCTTAGTCCGCTGAGCTATACCGCCGGCCCTTCCAACCTTATCATTTCTTATTAGGATATCAAAATTATATATATCATTGGGAGTACCAAGACATAATGCTAGGGTGAGCCATATAAGTTGCTGCAAATCTCTTTATTTTGAAAGACTGATTGGTTTTTGAAATTGAAATAAATAGACTTTCACTTAAAATCAGTATATTAAGGAAAACTTACTTACATGCTCTTGTTTTATATTTAAACAACTATAATTATATAGTGCTTATCAGTGTCATGAAGACTTTATGGTGTGAAATTAATAATGTGATAATAACTAAAGGTATAAAATATTTTCAGTGTAGCATTTTTTTGTTTTGAAATGCTGCATTCTTTTCAATTCACTGCATTTCTAGTATTCAATGAACTTAAATTCATTATCCAGCATATTCACAGTTATAAGAAAAAGATAATAATATTCTACTCCTCTGCCTGTTTAAATAATTACATAAAATATCAAAAATATATTTTGTATATTTTTCCATTCAAGAAAGTCCTTTATAGTTCTTTTTTTTTTTTTTTTTTTTTTTGTCTTTTTGAGACAGGGTCTCGCTATGCAGTTCAGGCTGGCTTTAAGCTCACTTTGTAGCTCAGGCTGGTCTCGAACTCACAACAATCCTCCTGCCTCAGCCTCCCGAGTGCTGGGATTACAGGCATGCGCTACCACGCCCGGCCCTTTATAGTTCTTTTTACTTTTGATGAGTTATTGGAATTTCTTCAATTTTTGTTTGATTTACTTGAGCATTATCTTTTTTTGTTTTCAATGAGCAACAAAATGTTTTCACTTTATTATTTAACCTTCAAAAGTCAACTATCAGCTGTACTGGGTGTTTTCCATGTTACTCTGTGTTTGTCCTATTTGATTCAGTATTTCCTTCCTTCTACCAGTTTTGTATTTCATTTGGGCCTCATTTTGTGGTTCCACGGGACATAACAGGAGGTTATTTATTTGGAAATCTTTCTTTTCTGATATAAACATTGATTAATAAAACCTTTTTCAAATTAGAGTTCTTTAGACTGCAATCCATTAAGTTCTGTTACAGTATGTTTTCACTATCATTTTTATCAAGACACTTATATTTCCCAGTAGGTTGAAAATACCGTTTAATTTATAGATATTTGTAAATATTTAGAGATTTTTTTCTTCCTTGTTCTCCAAATTCATACCATTATCATGGTCTGCAATGACACTGTAGGACTTCAAGGTTTCCAATGATGTGTACACATGTGTCATATTCTAATAGATAGTGAATCCAGGAGCATGCTCCATGTGCATTAGGAAACAATATGCATTTGCCTCTATTGGATATATTAAGGTCAGGAAATATCCGATAGGCCCAATCGGTTAAAAATGCAACTCATGTTCATTTAGTTATTAATTTTCTCACTTAATTGATCTAGTTTTGAAAAAATTGAGATACTGAAGTCCCTTGCTAGTGTCGCTTTGCAGTTATCTTTTCTAGTATTCTATTAATATTTGCCCAATGTTGAATGTATACATATTTAAAATTGTTATCCCCTTTATCATTATATAATGCCCTTTTGCTCGTATTACATTTTGCCCTTGAAGTCTATCTTCAAATATAAGCACAGTTATCCCTGCCCTCCTTTGGAAGATTTATTCCCATAATGTATCTCTTCTTCCATCCTTCGCTTTTAGCATGTAAATGTTCCTAGGTACATTTCTTTTACATAGTATATTGTTGGGTCTTGTTTTACTTTCACCCATTTTGCTATTTTCTGTCTTTTGGAGAACTTAATCTACTTACACTTAAGGTTATATATAGGGGCCAGGGAGATGGCTCAGTGGAATAAGTGCTTCCCTGGCAAGCGCAAGGGCCTGAGTTCAATTGCTAGTTCCACAAAAAAAAACCAAAAAAAACCCAAAAAAAACCAAACTTACACTATTATTTTTAAACTTATGTTCTGGACATGCTGTTCCTTCTTTGCTGCATTCTTTTTCTCTTGCAAATTAACTGATAATATCAGCGTGAGATTTTCTTTTCTTAAGAACCAGGGACTGAACTCACGCCTTTGCTCCTGCCAGGCAAGTCCTTATTCTATTGAGCTATCTCATTGGCTCCAGTATTAAATATTTTGAATTTCACTCACTTCTACCAGTGAGTTTCACCCTTTCCTATGTATTCATGATGGTAATCATGCATTTTCATTTCTCAGTGAAATCATTAAAAACATTTAGTACAGAAGATCAATTGATGAATTTCTTGAATCTTTACCTGTCTAGAAAATGCATTCCTTATACTTTTTTCCTGGTGAATAGCTTTGTTAGCAATATTATTTTTAGCTGTAGGGATTTCCTGTTCTGTCTCCTCCTTTTTAGCCTCTTTCCTTACCTTCTGTTTCTCTTCTTGCTCTTTTTTTTTCACTTAAACTCCCATTTTATTTTCTTCTGCCCTGCAAGGTTCCTGCTGAAAACTTACAAAGTGGATTAACTGCATCATGGGAGCTTCCTTACTGCTTTCCTCTTGTTGCTTTTCAAACGTTTTTATTTGGCTTTTAACACTTTGATGGTAATGTACAGGACTTTTTAGTTTTATGTATTTGGATACATTTATCTCCACCAAGACTTCGGTAGATTTCAACCATTATTTTATTGAGTAGATTTCAAAGTCCGATAATGCATATATGTAAGCATTAATTATATCTCGTATGACTTGTATGTTTTTTCCTTTTCAAATTCCTTTATTGGTTTTGTCTTTTGATTGAGGTATTTCAAAAATACATCTTGCAATCCACATTTTTTTTCCTTCTGCTTGTCTTGGTTTCCCACTGAAGCTGTCTACTGCATCTCTTCTTTATTTCATGGATTGAAATCTAGCTTTGTGATTTACTTTCAGTGCTTATTTGTGATATCTACGGGCATGTCTGTTTTATTGTACATTTTTATTGCGCTTCACAAATAGTATTTTTTATATATTGAAAATGTGTGCTAATCTTGTTGTGAACATATATAGGCATCATTTTCCTGATAGCATGTGCTCAGTTTGTGTCTCAGTGTCACATTTTGGTAGTTCCCTCCATGTTTCAAACTTTTAGTTATTATTAGAAGTTTATCTGCAATCCATAATCTTTAATTCAGCCTCTGTAGGTTTTGTTTTGTTTTTGTACTGGATTTTACTACACAGCTCGAACTCATTTCTAGCCTTCCCAGTGCTGGGATTACAAGTGTGAGCCGCTCTTTCCAGACTTGGTCCCTGGCTCAACACACAGCATGTGGTAATCCCTGTAGTTGTTTTGTGCCACAATGAATTATACATAGATGGACAAGAAAGTCTCCATTTTCTTTCTGTGACTCAATTTTAACAAAATCTTTTAAGTTTATTTAAACTTTAGGTGTTCTGACTCCTCACTCCCTCCCTTGTAGTTAACCATGAACCCACAAAGAGAAATAAGACTATTACAAAAAATGCAACAGTCAGAACAGATTAAGAAGTATGGTAAACATCAAATCTCAGTGTCCGGTGACCAGCAGGGGATCTACAGTGCCTGAAGAACATAAAAATACAAACCATGTAACAATTGTGTGGCAATTCTGCAACATGCCTGTGAGTGTAGAAATGAGGTTGCTATGGATACCTAAAAAGTATGTGACCTGAAACAAATTCAGGCCTGTAACAACCATTTGGGAACTCTTACTCAAAGTCAGGATCTTGGTCTCAAGCTTGCAATAAAAGTTTCCTTGTTACTACACACTTGTCTCTTTTGTGGGGGCTTATCTTTGCTTGCTGTCATCTGCAAGGGATATGCATACAAGATGATAAATGTAATTGATAAATATTACAGGTGCTCTAACTTCTGCAGTGAATCCCTAGTCACACGATTTTCCCCTTCTGTTTGAGGACTCTAGTTGCTTAGACGTGGTAATATTGAAAATAGGTTAATTAATTACTCATCTGTATTTTAAATGTTCTGTGTAAAGAACAGTTTCATATCTCCAATTAAACAAAAGAGCTACAAATTATTAAGTTAAGTAAGAAAGATAGTTTAAAAATCAAGATAGTCCAAAACCTAGGTAGGTTTCTTATGACAAACTGAAAAATTGTGAATGCTAAGGAAAATATCTTGAAAGAATCAATTGGTACTCCTTTTGTTTGATACTCCTGATGATGGTAGACAGCGACTTACTCCTGATATGGAGAAAATTTTAGTGGTCTAGATAGAAAATAACTTCAGCTGTAATGGTCCCTTAAGCTAAAGAGTATCAGAGAAAGAACCTAACTCTTTTAAAAGTCTGATAATGGTGAAGAAGCTGTAGAGAAAATGTTCTGAGTTGGCAGAGGTTGGTTATGAATTTTGAGGAAATAAGCTACTTCCATCACATAAAAGTACAAGTGAGAAATAAGTCCTAATATAGAAAATGCAAGTGATAGCCAGAAAATCTACCTAAGACCATTGATGGAAATGGTACAATGCACAACTGGTTTTCCAACCAGATGTAGAAGGCCTATGTTGGGAAAAGATACTACCTCAGGAAGGGCTGACATTCTTGTTAGGAGATAATGCTGCTGGCGATACTAAATTTAAGCAAATGTTCATTTATCATTTCAAAAATCAATACCCAGAAGAACTGGACCAGGTATATTGTGCTTGTGGTATAGAAATATAATAGTAAAATCTAGATACCAGCACAATGGCATACAGCCTGAACTACTTGACCTTAAGCCCATTGTTGAGACCTATTGATAAAAAATTCCTTAAAAGACATAAGTACTTACTGACAATTTATCTGTTTACTCAATAGGTGTGGTGGAGATATATAAAGCATCGATGCTATTTTTCCTGCCTGCATATACAACATCTATACTGAATCCCATAAATCGAGGAGTATTTTTATTTCAAATCTTAGTATTTAAGAAACACATTTTATATGGCTATACCTGCCAGCAATAGCGATTACTTTGATAGATCTAGAAAAAGTAAATTGAAAAACGTTTGAAAACGTTTCACCATTCTAGGTTAATAATGTAGAATAAGTTGGAAATAATTATGCTCCTCCTTTATCATATGCATCCATATATGTCTGTAATTCTTTTTTACGTATTTGGTATAGGGCCTCACTACACAGCTTGAACTTGTAGTGATGCTCTCTAGTACGAGGATTACAGGTGTGTGTGACCACGTGCTCACTCGGCCAATGGATTGAACCCTCGTCCCTGTGCTTGACTAAGCAGGTGCTTAGTCTGCCGAGCTATCTTGCTGGCCCAGTATATTTCATCTTTTGAGGTATGGTTAATTTAGAAATTATTAAATACTTGGTTAATAGAGAAACAGATTTGAAAACCTTAATCTTACCCATTACCAGACTATGCCAAGGGCCAGGAAAAATTCATGTCAGTGTATTAACCACAGTGTTTCTTTTTTTCTTCTTCCAGTTTTGTTATGTACTCTAATTGTACTCACTAATTTGGATAAAGGAATATCAAAGTTTATGGATGCTGGCAATGACCATGGCATAAGAATAATGGATTAGAAAGTTAAATGTATATTCAAGGTAAGGTTTGAACCTTGTCCATAGACTGAAAAGTGGAGGAAATTCAGGCTGGACAGCACTAGATGCTTTACAATTTAGAGGAAAAGTATGTGGAGGAATGAGAAGCAACATGACTACGTAGAGAGAGAGAATGTGTAAGGTATGCTTCACTGAGTGATTTTGGGGATGAACCTGAATTTGTACGTATGATGTGCTTACAGGTATATTTAAATTGTTTAGGTGG